>OMNO01050583.1:4117-15902 GCA_900303215.1 Trachyrincus scabrus
CCCTATTTTATTGGACAGCATCAGATTATTTTCGGTGTGTCCTCCCCCCGCAGTGCTCCTCGGTAAATTGGGACATTAGCCATGTGTACATTCACCACGGCAAGGTGAACAGATGCATTTTTAATCAACTGCTGCAATACACGCCTCAACAGTTACTACCACAGAATGTTAAGCGCTTGGTTTTTTTTCCTCACCAGGGGAACTGGCTGCTGTGTCGTGTCGGACATTAATAAGTAGGTATATTTTAATAAATGGCTGCTGAACGTAATGCCGCATGCGGAGGAGACTCTGAGTCTTACGGCTGCAGGAGTATCACCCTGGGTTTGTTGGCTCCCCGGTTCTTGCAGATGAATGTATTTTTAATGCTGTTCGGGGTTCCTCTCATAACATTAGAGTTAATGTTTAATTTATTCTATGTTTCAGCATTGGCTCGTTAGCTCTTTGTCCGTGCAGACAATCACAGTTAATTCACACCAATTGCCACTAGGGGCGCAAGCGTGTACTCAAACCATAAACGATTACAAAAATATTGTAATCGAAAATCTTTCTTTTTCTGACATCTTATACATTTTTTAAAAGTTTTACAATAATGATGTCAAAACTGAACGTAATATTTATAGCAGCATAGTGCTACTGTGGTGGTGTATGAAATGAACAAACATCTCAATAGCAGTTTATGTAGTTTCAAAGTCGTTTTTCAACAGATATTGACGCTTCGAATTGCAGCGATCTGTATACCTGCCCAGGAGACGGTATGAGTCCCGTGTGTCTAGCGGTGTATACCTGCCCAGGAGACGGTATGAGTCCCGTGTGTCTAGCGGTGTATACCTGCCCAGGAGACGGTATGAGTCCCGTGTGTCTAGCGGTGTATACCTGCCCAGGAGACGGTATGAGTCCCGTGTGTCTAGCGGTGTATACCTGCCCAGGAGACGGTATGAGTCCCGTGTGTCTAGCGGTGTATACCTGCCCAGGAGACGGTATGAGTCCCGTGTGTCTAGCGGTGTATACCTGCCCAGGAGACGGTATGAGTCCCATGTGTCTAGCGGTGTTGTTTAGAAGTGTATCCTGCTAGCTCTACAACAGGAAAAAGCAGGCCAGAAACTGCATGACCTGCGTTACACATGTGGGTGTAACGCTCATCAAGTGTATGTGCTTTAAAAACAGATTAAAACTGACTTTATGTGTAAATGAGTGGAAACTATTGTGGATGTTAAAAAAAATAAACTGTATATTTGATTATGATAAACTGATTATATAAACTGAATCCCTTAACACAGCTACCACCACAAATATAATCTAATTCTGCAGGAAACACTGGGGTGTGTTGCTGAGGACCCGAGGAAGTGCAGCGTCAGTGTCAATGTCGAGTGTGTCAAGTTGTTTTCGATGAACGTATAGAATATTTTGGCCATATCGCCCAGCCCTAAAGTGCAGTATGTACCCATTGTATGCACATACAGTCTTAATTGTATTCACATGCTGTAAGTGCATGCAATTGTCGATTCCTCTGAACTGTTGATCATACAGTTTGAGTTAACAGCCATCTTGTTTTGTTCCCACAGGCTCCCAGAGGTGCGGATCTCAGACAACGGGCCGTATGAATGCCACGTGGGCATCTATGACCGGGCCACCAGGGAGAAGGTGGTACTGGCATCGGGGAATGTTGTTCTCACCGTTATGTGTGAGTACCTTTTCACAGCATTCCCACACTATGGTAGTAGTACAGTAGTTGCACGATGCTCGCCTATTGCTTTGACATAATTCCAATGCTACAGTATACGGCGATATGCTAACCCATGGCTTTTACATAAAACCCATACTACAGTATACAGCGCTACGCTAGCCAGCCCATATTGCACACACAATTCCCATACTACAGTAGTAGCGCTAAGCTAGCCCACGGTGCTCACATAAAACCCATACTACAGTATACAGCGCTACGCTAGCCAGCCCATATTGCACACACAATTCCCATACTACAGTAGTAGCGCTAAGCTAGCCCACGGTGCTCACATAAAACCCATACTACAGTATACAGCGCTGCGCTAGCCTGCGGTGCCCACCAGGGAGTTCCAGTTGTTTTTCATCCTCCCAGCTGTCCTGTTTCACCAAGCGATTCCTCCTTCCTCACATGTTTTTAGCGACGGTGGCTTCCCGCAGATGTTTGCAGATGTTGTATTTGTGTCATGTTCCGTTCTCTCTCCTCTCTCCTAATGTCGGTCGAAGCTGCACCTTAGCGGAATACGCTTGCACTCGCTGGCTGTTTGTTCGGTATTTCAGCAGCGCTTTGTGTTCACTAGACCTTGGCCGTAGCTTTCCCCCCAGACACCCCGCTAAGATGTTTAGCAAGAGCTCGCTGTGAGCGTGACAACGTCTATCTGTCAGAGCATTCTCCCGCACGCACTCAGCGTTTGTGTAGAAACATTTAGGAATTACAAGTGGATATCACCCGAACGCTAGAAGCGCACAGAAGCCGGCAGTATGCTCGACTTGACAGACAACCTGCGGAGTGTCAATTCAACGAATGTCAAAAATGAGTGGTCGCACTCCTCCTATTTCTGTCCATCTTTGTCTGTCTGACTCAACATAGAAGTTTCCATTAGTGGGTCATTCCACCACCGCCTTTCACACGCTCTGTATTTTACAGCACAAGGGATGGCCCTTGGAGATACAGGGATGTTTTAACTCCTGTTTAACTAACTTCTATCTTTGTTCTATGCCGTTTTGACTGTACTGCTCACTATCTTACTGCGGTAAGATTGTAGTACAGTAGTACTGTATTCATAGTTCCACTTTACCCGACAATACATATTATATTAGTTAATAGTTTATTGAGAAGTTCTTTTCTGGCTAGATGGCTCTTTCACAGGCCCTCATTCAATCTCTACCCTCTTGTTGTAAGGCTGTGTTTCCCTGCCTAGCCTAGCTACATTTTAATTGCTTGCCGATGTTGGCACATTAAAGACTGTAATTGTGATAAAGGGCAGTGTAAGTAGACTTGACTACATTATAACGACTCTTGTTTATTATTTGCTGAGCTACGATGATATTTGACTTGCTAACCAGAGCCTGTTTTGTGCCTTGAATTGTTCCATCTGTACTGTAATTATTGGTGTCAGGCCTGCCTGCTGACAGCTCCTTAGCTTTCTGACATTAGCACCGGCAGACCCCAAATACTATTCTCTGTGTGCTTCAATGGCTAATTAGCACTAGCCAGAATTTTAAAGTGAAACCAGAGACAGATTACATTATTAATCCATTACCAATCTCTCCATGAGTCTAAAAAACCACCAATTGCTTTAAACCTTCCCGTTTTTATATATTATTTCGCTCAAAACATGTGGACATGAATCGTGAACTTAACAGGTTTTAATGGAAGGGCTCTTTCACCTTTTGTCCCCCTGCTATTATATGACAAAATTACTCACAAGATTATTTACAACCACTAATTAGAGCAAGGGTGCTTCTGACGTCAACGGAGATCAACGGGAAACGGATTCTCCCGTTCAGGGTTTAACCCTTTCCCTTTATTCTGTTTTGTTTTGGTGTTGTCTCGGATGTTGTGGTATCATAGAGCCAGGCCGGAGTCAGAGGACGCCAAACTCAGCCGGCTCTAAACCACCGCCGCCGCACGCGTGCAGAAGAAGAATAGCCGCTAGCGTTGTGGCTAATTGCCGTCTAAGCTGAAACAGAATTATTCATAACCTATTAGTGTGTCTAGTTCACTGGGAAGAGAGGGAAATAGGAGAGCAGGGGCAGATAGAAAAGAGAAATTAGAGAACAAAAGTTAATTAATAGGAGTCGTTGTATGGAGAATATTTAAATTTTTTAAAGGGCTTCATAAATAAGAATTATCATTTTAATGAATCCCCTGCCATGGAAGTCAATCTTTTCCGTTTCTGAAGGCCGGGCTCTGAACTTTTCACACCTTAGCGGCCGTCCCTCGCTTGGAGAAAGTTTGAAACGTCTTTGCTTTCATCTTCATCTTGGTGTGCATAAGTATATGTTGATTTGATTAACCCCAGAGGCAGATTGAACATTTGTGCTGTTTTTTTTGCTCCCTTTTTTCTTTCGTTCTAATATGAAGATTGACTATATGGCTTGAATAACCATATCCATAACCCAGACAATCAAAGGAGATTAACATATCTCTGATGTGTTCAGATGAAGACCTCATGTTGACCGGGGAAGTGGAACTCAATCACATTATTATCTTGTGGCCTGGTTCATGTACGACTACCTTAGAATAACTTGAGTTGGTACTGTTGGCGTTTGGACCAGCACATATATTTCATATGTTCAAGAGAACAGAAAAACACCTGAAGAAAATAACAATAATGTATACACACACTCTTTCTCCCTTTTTATTGATATTTTACATACCAGCTATTTTTGTCCCTTCGTTTTGGTCTGTTGAGTGGCTGACTTTGACTTTCCCAAACATGCCGTTTCTCTTAAACGTTGAAAATGTCAATGTATATTCTATTATTGTTGTAGTAGTATATTATTGTTGACTTTTTCACCATCACCACCTTTTCCGTTCCAAATTACTTTAAATTTAACTTCAAAGTTTGAGGGCTTCATGCGTCTCTGAGACCGGAATAAGACTAAAGGATTGATTTACCATAACAGGATCGTCAGAACAACCAGTAGGCCAATTCTCCGGAGTAATGTCGAGAGAATCGAACAGGGAACCAGAAGCAATGAAAAGCTCATTAAAACAACCGAGCATTTCGGCCTAATCAGAGATTTTACGTGAGTCCTTGACAATGCATGGAGGAAGCTCTACCATTTTGATTTCCAGCTAAAGTTTTAATAGTCTTCCAAAATGTCAAGGGGATTGTTTAGATTGTTTGATGTTTCGTGAGAAAATGATCAGCTTTGGCTTTTCTAATTGCAACAGTGCATGCCTTGCAGTCACCTGAAAAGCAGCCAGTCTGAATTAAGACTCCTTCTTCTCCCGCCCATACTTCATGAAGTAAGTTGGATATCTGACAGAATTGTTGGATATCTGACAGAACTCGTTACACTCCATTTCCATCTTCAGTCTGACATTGCCTCCACTCTAACCGATTTCCGTGGGGGAGGGGCATTCGATTTTCCCTAACCAATCACTAGAGACCAACGTATAGACCCCCACTAGTCCCCCTTCATTGGATAATCGCTGTTTTTGACCGAGAAATCGATGTTTCATGTCACGATGTCGGACCAAAATCAGTTAACTCGGTGGAGTGGGCGGATCTGGGTTTTTTGTGTTTCTAACTGTGGCAGCAACACAGTGGTCACTAATGTAATTTGCGAATACAGTAGCAGCTGTGTATTTATGAGGAACATTTGTTCGTATTAGATCAATTAGAGATGATTTTTCAGGACATTTCAGATTAAGTCTAGTGGGACTATCAACAATCTGAAAGAGATTTAACAAATCACAATAAGCTTTGAAATCATCAGATACTGGTTGTAGCCTGTTCCAGTTTAGATCTCCAATAACGACTATTTATTTTCTTTTTTTTTAAATCTTTCTCGAACATTTGGCTCTAAACAATCTGTTTACATAAACAGAGTAAGCCGACTTCTGCTTGACGTTCTCCATTTCACTTCCTGCCCTCCATCTGAAGCTTGTGTCACGTGACTGCAAACAACCTATTAACACTGCAGCAAATCAGGCTTGTAAGGTTCCCAGCCTCATGTTGCTACCTATTCTCTGTACGTATATTTGCCCTCATTAATGAAGGTTAATGCAATTAACCTTTCTAAATTCTTTTTAGCAAATATGAAAATCATAATTTAGAAACGGTACGAAAGTAATAACTTAACCGTAATTGTAATAACGTGCTATTCTTATGAAAAAGGATTATGCAGTCAAAGGTTTTTATAGTCTAAAGGACCCTGACATAATTTATCCCCCCCCAAAAAAGTAATAGCACAAAAATGATTAAGTTGTTATTGCATTTCGTCTTGACACGGTCACTGTAAATACATAAAGAAGATTAATTAAGGGGCTGTTGACACTGGCCCTTCCGCCCTCTTTTGTCTCTGTGATTTCCCTTCGACCACAGTGAGCCAACGCACGTGACCTTGAAAGAGTTGGGGGGGCCGCACCAGTTCACCTGAGCAAATGATTAAATCAATTAAAAGCTCCGCTCCGAAATGGTGCGAGGGAACCCTTGGGCTCGCTACATCTTCGGTTATGACACCCCTGCCAAGTCGCGCTGGATTAATGGCGCTCGCGCAGCTTCTAATCGCCAATCGACTATATCATAAGGAACACATTGTGTGAAATAACAAAAGGGTTTTAGTACATTCAGGGATTCTTACCCCCCCCACCGGCTGTCCATTGTCCGGAGCACTCGAGGAAGTCCAGTACGCCAAAGGCTGTCAATGTTTGACCCATTGCCACTCGCATAAAAACCATCGTTTCTCTTTCCCCACGGAAGTGTGTTCACTCACACACAGAGCATACGCAGGTCATAATTCCGCGCTTTTGACAAATGCAAAAATCAATACCTCTTTTCCTAATGACAATAACGGGGGTGATCGTTTGTTATTACCCAAAGTGATTTCTGTCAGACATTACAAAGATCACGAGCGGCGGCCATTTGTATCCTCAGCCTCGGCCATGACCTTGAAAGGCTCGCTCGTCCTCTTCCGCCAGTGCCTGTGTACACGCCGACGGTGTGATCCCCTTAATCCGGCCGCAACAACAACAAATGAAGCCAGACATCTTTTCCTCTAACCTTTTTGCAAGGCATTAGGATCCCGTTCAAACAAGCCAGCAGGGTTTGGTATTTATACGCCTGGCAACAGACATGAGTGTTAAGGTGAAGAGGGAATAATTACCTTCTCATCCCATAAAACTGAGATTGGCTTCAATAATGGATGCCCAACTTTAATTAAGCGCTGTGTATATTTAGAAGCTCGTTTATAAACGACCGGGATTAATGGCCAATCAGCCCAGAACCAAACGCAGCATCTGAATCGCCTGGGGATAAGGCCGTAGGGGAAGCCGGGGAAGGACGGTCGGTGATATGGTTGTTGTTTTGTGTCTTGAGTGGGAGAGAGTCTTTGTGTGGATGGAGACGGCGGTTCCCGTGGTGATGTTGAATCCCGCTATGTTGTTCGCTACAGAAGTGAACGGACGCCATTACAGCATGATGTCACACCGGTGCCCTGTTCCACACCCGTGCGCTCAGCGTAGGTGTGTAAGTGAGTCCCTCGCTTCTCTGATCAAATTGACGACTCATCTCAACTCAGTACGTCATCGAAGTGCCCGTCTTATCCGAGCCCGCTTGTTTGATGATTCCCCCCCCCCGTCTCCTCCAAAACTAATCATGTTACGTTCAGAAGCGATGATGTGGATATATGCTATGATTTTTTCATTTATTTCTCTCATCTTTTCTCTTGTCTTATCTTTATGCAATCTACAGTGTCAGCAGGGAGAGACCTGTTATAATAATTCAGAGCCCCGCTGGAAATTAACCTGTAGCTCGTAGGTGTTCAAGATGAAGCCTGTTTTAAAGACCCCGGTTTTGGTGCGTTACCAAAGGCACACGCTCTCGACTGATTTCCTTTTTTATGCAGAACTGTGTGATCTTCGCTCATTTAAAAGCACAGACTGGTAGCAGATTGAAACGGAACGGTAAATCATGCTTGGCAGTGGAAACATATCTGTGAACAGCAGGTCTTGGCATAGTTAAAATACAACTGGTGAGAGGGTATTTCACAATTTACTATGTTTTTATTTTACAAGAAACTGATGCAATCCTGGCTTGACGCGCATGGAATAATGGAAGAATAATACAATTCATTCACACATCGTATGAATTATTTAACCACTGTCTTGCGGCGAATCCCTCGGGTGACAATTGAGGCAAAAATAAACATTCCACTGACTGGTCCTTAAGTCCTTGTATGCCACTCAACTTGTACTGCTGATTATTTTGTAGTAGTGTGCTCATGACTTTGGAGTAGTGGGCGCATGGTTTTGGCTGTAGGCACATTTTTGGCGCTGCACTACAAATATTTCAGTTTCAGTTTTGTCTAAGTTGTTTGAAATGTTGGATAATTCATGTTGTTATCAAATGGTGGTTTAGACTTTTCCCGCAGAGAGAAACAAGTCGCGTTGCCAATTAGTGGCATCTGGGACATGCCGTAAACCCGGGCGCATAAGACCATCAGATATATTTCATTTGTTCTCGGAGGGAGCTAATATTGTGCCTACATTTGAGGCAGCTACTTCCCTCACTTTATCTCATGAAAAGTGCCTTATTCAATAGACATTCACTATTTACTCATTGACGGCACGGCCAATGTTAGCCATGGCTAATCGCATGCCATCTGGTCCTCAGAAGGCACTGCCTGTAGCATTATGAGTAAGCCTGTGTGCATATCCACAGTCTTCTCACAGCAAACAATACAAGTATCGCATGATTACATATCGTACAGCCATCTCCAGTCCAACAAAATGCCTCTTGGAAGCAAATGTTTTTAACAGGGAATATATGTAGTTGTTTATATGACGCTTGTATGACACTTTTCTTTGGACCGCCTATTAGTTTGTGATCGTACGTACAAAACATTTTGATCATCAGCTTGTGCCCTAGTGGGGCAGTGACATCCAGCCACCACCGGTGGGGGTGTTTGATTCAATGCCTGTACATTCATGGTGTTTTTAAGGCCTCCATGAAAGACACAAGACCTGTGTTTTTTTCAGAGGCCCTGTTTGTGTCCCTGACGTCCGATATGTAACAAAAAAAATTGTTCGCTCCTGGGGTGGATTAATGAAGCATGTTAAATCAAATGCAGCAGATTAAATATCATATTGATATTCCCATTGCCTCTGATACCCTCTTAGCCTTGATAAAGTTAACTGGGTGTGTAGCGGGCGAAAAACTTGAGCTCATTAGTCATGAGGCACTCGTAAAGCCTCACTTAAAGCCTGGCGAGTGTCCGGCAGTGCATGCGAGCTGGAGGAAGGAATTAACAAGCGTTTCTGGCGACTGATTCATTGTGACTACGGATAAGAGGCTGTTGAAACAAATCAAAGTCATGGATATCTGCATGACTTTGACAATAAAAAACCGACAGAACCAAATCCAAAAAGGTTTTTTTTTTCCTCATCAACTAAAAATAGTTATGCCTCCCACGACTCTTCACGCTTTAATGTGAGCATTGTTATGAGTATTGTTGATACTTTTATGGGACTTTTTAACTTTGTCATTTTAACAATTAGGATAAAATAGTCACCAAACTTTGCCATTTGTACCTCAGGAACCACGTGCACTCTTCCTACTTTTCTACTATCTAATGCACTTTGTAAATCCTGTTTTTAAAAAGTTTGCAATATGAATATTTAAATTAGAAAGTTGAATTATGGCTGTGATGTTATTCTAATTACTGTATAATTAGAGGGATGTTGGGATCCTGCGGAAACAATAGAGCTTCAGTTGCCTTTTTATTATTTTTGCATAAACATGTTGAGAGCCAAGACCCCGCTGCTCTCTCAGCCATGAGGCTCTTACTTTGGAGGGAACAAATTAGCGCTGGGATAACTAGGAAAAGGCCTAACCATGAGTAAACGCTGTTCTGCTCTGCATGGGGTCCAGCGGCTGTTCATTAAACCCTTAAGGTCACAGCATCCTCAAACTTGTCTCCCATTAATCATCTTAAAAAGATGGAGCCCTCCGATCGTGGAGGGCCCTCCCTGCATTGCGTGGAGCTGTCTTGGACATAAGGGGGCTGGTGTTGCGTGGAGCTGTCTTGGACATAAGGGGGCTGGTGTTGCGTGGAGCTGTCTTGGACATAAGGGGGCTGGTGTTGCGTGGAGCTGTCTTGGACATAAGGGGGCTGGTGTTGCGTGGAGCTGTCTTGGACATAAGGGGGCTGGTGTTGCGTGGAGCTGTCTTGGACATAAGGGGGCTGGTGTTGCGTGGAGCTGTCTTGGACATAAGGGGGCTGGTGTTGCGTGGAGCTGTCTTGGACATAAGGGGGCTGGTGTTGCCGTGAATTGTGTTGCATGATAATTGAGAGGGATGGAAGAAGCGTGAGATTGGGAATAAATGTCAGATTTGTTTCAGGATGTCGAGGGAAGGCAGACATGACATAACTTGTGATCAATAAGACGACCTAGTAGAGCTGCACAGAATGACAGCAGCTGATGACAGAAATGATAATTACGATTATTTAGCCCGATATGGTGATTGCAATTGTTAGTTGCGATTAACAGATTATCGATTGAATTGATATTCTGTGGTGCCTACTGGATATAAAAAACAATAATAATAAAGCAATTGCCGAGTTGTAACAGTTTGTAATTAGATTTTATTGTAACAGGCATGCAAAATCAGATTTATTTATGTTTTTATAATTTTTGTCATTCATTTTTTTCCTAAATGAATTGCGACCTTTCACGATTGACTAATTGCAGAGGCCAAAATCACGATTTCTATTAATATCCAATTCATTGTGCAGCCCTACGACCTAGTCACTAATTTATTTAGTACTTATATTTTATGATATTCCAATTGTACCTAGAACTATTTACATTTGTGATCAGATTCGACTTATTGTCAAATGTACCGGTATACACAGTGTACACAATATATTGAAATTCTTCATCGCAAGTGACTGTATGGCTCTATAGCGTGAGTACAGGGCCGACTCGACCATCCTCTGACGATTTGTTCGGTCCTCAGCAGAGCGGGGTCCCATACCATGCTGTGATGCACTCGGGCAAGAGGCTTTCAGTGGTCCACATGTAAAGGCTGTTGGGAAGAGGTGTGCACACATGGAACTTCCTTTAGTCTCCTCAGGAAGAAAAGGTGTTGTTGTGATTCCTTCACTGTTGCAGTGATGTTTGGAGTCCACTGGAGGTCAGGGTCCAAAAGTAAGACCTGCCACCAGCCAATCGCTGAAAATGTCGCAGGTAAAACAATTCTGGGTTACGTATTAAAACAATGGCTTGGCCGGTAGTTTTTTCCACGCTAGCAGGTAAAAAGACAACTTTCTAAAAGACACCCAGGAACTTGACCGTCTCTACTGACGCTCCAATTGATAAGGATAGGGGTGTGTTTGCTTCCCTTTCCCCTGAAACAACCATCTCCTTCATCTTGTTAGTGTAGGGAGAGGTGCTTTGTGCTTGTGACTCTTCATTATTCATTAAAATTTGTGACAAGTTTGTCCGTCTTCTCTCACAGGAGGTAACTTTGTCAGCAAATTCCACATTTTCAAATTTCATCTCGTTCAAAGAGCACAACGGTAAGCATTTTCAAACAGTTCCGCGGGACTCTCTTTAGAGACCGTCACTTTAGCATAACCTTGTGATGTCTTTCACGGCACGTCTTTCATTGTTTTTCCTCGCTTGCGGTTCCCGCCTTCATCCCGGGGACGCTGGCGTCTGATGTGGAACACAGGAACCCCCCGGTGGGTTCCCGTGGTTTACCGGGACGCCGTCAAGTGTGGACACCGCTGTCTTGTAGTGCTGCCTCAGCCTCTCTCTCTCTCTCTCTATCTCTCTCTCTCTCTCTCTCTGTGCATCTCTCTCTCTCTCTGTATCTCTTCTCTCTCTCTCTGTGCATCTCTCTCTCGTTCTCTTGTAGTGCTGCCTCAGCCTCTCTCTCTCTCTCTCTTTCTGTATCTCTCTCTCTCTCTCTCTCTGCATCTCTCTCTCTCTCTCTCTCTCTCTCTCTCTCTCTCTCTCTCTCTCTCTCTCTCTCTCTCGGGAGAGACACTGCTGATTGTACCTCAGGATGAGAGGCTGTCTTTGTCCCACTAACTCCGCCTCACC
>OMNO01051261.1:2206-15213 GCA_900303215.1 Trachyrincus scabrus
TAGTTAGTAGTAGTAGTTTTCTCATTAGTAGTAGTAGATCATTTTCACATTAGTTAGTAGTAGTAGTTTTCACATTAGTAGTAGTAGTAGTAGATTGTTTTCACATTAGTTAGTAGTGGTAGTTTTCACATTAGTTAGTAGTAGTAGTTTTCACATTAGTTAGTAGTAGTAGTTTTCACATTAGTTAGTAGTAGTAGTATTTTCACATTAGTTAGTAGTAGTAGTTTTCACATTAGTTAGTAGTAGTAGTTTTCACATTAGTTAGTAGTAGTAGTTTTCTCATTAGTAGTAGTAGTAGTTTTCACATTAGTTAGTAGTAGTAGTAGTAGTAGTTTTCACATTAGTTAGTAGTTTTCACATTAGTTAGTAGTAGTAGTAGTAGTTTTCACATTAGTTAGTAGTAGTAGTTTCTAGCTAGTTTTCTAGTCAAAGCCAAATAATTTGCTGCTATCTGCTATCCTCTGATCCTGAAAGTTGAACTTCATTAACTATACTAAAACTATAACTATATACCTAATATCCTAAATAAATCCAACTTAAAAAACTATTAACTATATACCTAATATCCTAAATAAATATATCGAATAGGGCTGCCACTAACGATTATTTTTCTTTCGATTAATCGCGACGCTTAATTTTCATCCAGAAACGCATAAGCCTACAATTAATTCAGGAGGCTTTGCCTTTGACTGAGAGCAAGAGATGAAGGACAGAAACGATCATCATTATTTAACATGTAATACTTAATATAAGATATAGTAATATTCCCTTTGTTCCTTTAACTCAAACCTTTAATTATATTGATCACAATTATTCAAACGTTACATATATGACATTCCCAACACATAGACATGCTTAACATAACGGCAGAAATACAATAAAATCAGCCCAGATTCTAACACACTCACAAACGAGTGATTATGACTTTAATAATGAGCTTTCCCTTCTAATAATAACGCGTTGGTCATAATAACGAGTTTCATAATCATGAATAGACTTCTTAAGATCACACGGAACCAGCTGCTCCACGCCCAAACTTTAAATATTTAAACTTTTTATACGTGGTCAAAAATCTCAGCTCAGCACCGGCGCTGTACCATAAGACCACGATGGTGAAGTGGGCGTGACCATAGGACCACGATGGTGAAGTGGGCGTGACCATAGGACCACGATGGTGAAGTGGGCATGACCATAGGACCACGATGGCGAAGTGGGCGTGACCATAGGACCACGATGGTAAAGTGGGCAGTGATCCAGCGGCGTAACGAGTCAGTGCCGTGCCCAAATGCAAGATGGTTAAAGCGGGACCGCCCATCACCGGCAGGCCCCCGCCCATCACCGGCAGGCCCCCGCCCAGTGAATCAATGCTAGTTTTAGTGCGGTCTTCACTTCTGCGTTGCCGCCCCTCTCCACTAGATGTCCTCGTTGTGCTTCTCTTGCTATTTTCCGAGCGTGGTCTCAGATTTTCAACCCATGCATGCCAGCCCTAATGCTGCAGGCCCACCTTTCAGAATAGCACCTGCATGGTTTCTTTTCAGCTGTGTTCGTGCTGCTGTGAAATGGCAGACATTTTGCAGAGCGAACAAACAGCCGTTTGTATTCCCATACTTTTGAAGCTTTCCGTCCGGGGAAATCTTTACACGCAACCTCTTTGGTAGCAGACCTTTTGTTGGAATCTGTACGTGTTGACGGGAGCAAAGGGCAATTACGTAGTGATATTGAAGTTACACATTTATTAAATTTAATTGAACGATTTGCGATTAAAAAATATTGACGTGGCAGCCCTAATATCGAACCTAAAAATAATCTAAGTTACACATTTAGTCTCAAAAGAAACTGCGAACACTGTGGCATCCGTGATGAGCATCATGCTAAAGTGTAATAGACAAGCTAATGTTAGCCCTGCATGGCTGCTGCTCCTGCTTCTAATTCCAACCATCCATTACTTGATGTTAATTGGGGTTACTCTTTATTTTTTATATAACTATTCTTTACAGTAGATTCTGTTCTGTGTTCAAGTATCTCTCAAAAAGTATATTGCCACTCTAGTGGCAATATACTATATGTATATATATATATATATATATATATGTATATTATAACTATATGTCATTCATATTCAAAACGGTCTGCTGTGGCTCTGCGGTGTGTTCCGTCTATAAGCTGTCCTTCAAAACACGCTGAAGGAAACCCTTTAATCATCTAGCATGTAGGGCAGATCTGATTCATATTAATCATCTGGGACAGATCAGATTCATATTAATCATGTAGGACAGATCAGATTCATATTAATCATGTAGGACAGATCTGATTCATATTAATCATGTAGGACAGATCTGATTCATATTAATTATCTAGGACCGATCTGATTCATATTAATCATCTAGGACAGATCTGATTCATATTAATCATGTAGGACAGATCTGATTCATATTAATCATCTAGGACAGATCTGATTCATATTAATCATGTAGGACAGATCTGATTCATATTAATCATCTAGGACAGATCTGATTCATATTAATCATGTAGGACAGATCAGATTCATATTATTCATGTAGGACAGATCAGATTCATATTAATCATGTAGGACAGATCTGATTCATATTAATCATCTAGGACAGATCTGATTCATATTAATCATGTAGGACAGATCAGATTCATATTAATCATGTAGGACAGATCTGATTCATATTAATCATGTAGGACAGATCTGATTCATATTAATCAGCATCAGTAGGTTTCAGAGTGCAAGCTTCAGTTAGTCAAGTCAATACAATGCAGTAAATCAGAGTGGGTCTCGTGGTGATTGAAATATACTCACACAGGTTGTTTATATCCACGCATAGTGTGGACAAATAAGTTTGCAAAGTTGGGCCCAACCAATCTATCAGTAGGCTGATATTATCGGGAGATATCAGATACTAATATATTGGTGTAAAGCGGACGTATTGCGTAGTGAACGCTTCTCAAATAGAGGGTGCTAATGTGAACAAAGGTGTAATGGAATAATTGAACAAAACCTTGAAATGAATAAGAAATAACATGAAGAAACCTTGACTTGGACAATGTATGCTCTTCTAAATCACTTCAACATAAGTGAATGAATGTATATTTTATATATATGTATACATGTCCTTTTTTAAATGTATTTCCTATATTGGTCCGGCCCTAGAAGCAGGTTAGGGATGTGTGGTCTGCTGTCCACCCACTGAAGTTTGGTTGTCTCTTGTTTTCAGGGAATAGAGCAGTTGAAAAAGGAAGAGAGAAGATGGGCTAAAAAAACAAAATGGATGAACATGCGGGCGGTGTTCGGACATCCGTTCTCCATATTGTGGTTTAGCCCCCTCACCACGCCCGAACAAGGGAAGGCTGAAACGTACCAGTATGTGGTGTGAGAGAGAGAGAGGGAGACAGACCGAGAGAGAGAGAGAGAGAGAGATAGAGAGAGAGAGAGAGAGAGAGACAGAGAGCTCAGTAAGAGGAGCCGGCAAGCTGATACCATCCACCCAAACTAAACCAAACCCTTTTCCACCGATCCCCGCCTGGCTTGCCAAGGCTAGCGCACTTCATTTGCGTCTGCTCCCAGAGGCTGAACATGATGACTCCTTCCTGTACATGATGACTCCTTCCTGTACATGATGACTCCTTCCTGTGCTTCTTATGCTGAAGAGAACATGGTTTTTATTTTCATCTTCTGTATTTTTTCTTGAGGGGAAGAGGGCCGCTTTCATTTTGAGTTTTTACTGGGATGAGTTGCAGAGGAAACCCTTTCTACGTGTAAAATATCCTTTACGTGTTAATAATAATCATTCATTAAATGATGTTTCATAGAAGAAGCCGAGTTAACTCCCGCTGTATCCTAAAGTCTTCCTCCAGTCTCTCAGACGTCGCCCCCGTCTGGAATGTTCAGAACGGAGACAAAATATGAAATATTTATAAAATCAAATCACTGTCAGTCCTTCAGAAACGCTTCCAGCTTCATCGATAAAAAGCGTCTGGTGGAATCGCATACGTAATATTGTCTTGGCGTTCCTCCGCTCAGCTCTGGAGCGTTTGCTGTGTTTTTACTCGAGGAACAGCGAGGCCGTCATATTTAGGGAGCGGATGTCGTTTCTCTTGAGGTGGTTTTGGTTTTGGAACCACGCGGATATTTCAACACTCGCAAATCAAATCAAATAAATCTAAATAATCTATAAGCGGACCACACCATGCTGTCGTGGTTGGGGTGTCCTCGCCGGGTCGGCCCTCGCCTATCGAAGCGTCTCGCACAGACGAGACATTGTGACTCAATCCCCTGGGAATCTAGATGTTCATCAAGCAATACCTTCTTACATTGATCCTAATGGAGACACGTAATGCATGTAAGGCCCTCTAAACTCTCCTCGTCAACGTTTCATCAGACTCTTTTTCTTCTTGCTTGAAAGGGGTGTGTCTCTTTAGAGGTCTGATTAGTCCTGACTATTAACATTAACGTTGTTTGGAGAACAAAGCTAAATGTCTCTGTGTTCAAACATCGTGTTCAGCCCAAATGATTCACAAGAGAACCTATGATGGAATATGATATGGTATATGATGGAAACTGATGGTAATTGGTTTGTGTAACTTCACTAACAATCCAGTTAAAGCACCTTCCTGTCCCATCTGCACTATCAAAGGAGCGCTGTGTAAGACTGGGCCTCTAATGCTTTACAAGTACACCTTTATATACTTTGTATTTCTTCATGTCCAGTCAACATTTGATTCAGTGGGTGCGTAAATGTGTTTATAGAGTTTATCCCATCTTCAAGTCACAGTTTGCTATTGTGACCTATTCTAGGGATGGTCAAGATAATGGACAACTATCCCAGCTGGACATTTTACATTGTGTGTGGTCTCATCTTTTATTATTTTTACAGTTGTCTAAATCTTACACAGTGCCCCTTATGTACTACTTGGCTGATTTGCACTTTTTAGTTATTTAGTTATTTTTATCGTGTCAGAACTTCTCTCTCTTCAACAGTTAACGTTTCCTCTGTTCTGTCTTGTATAATGTGTATCTTTTATTATGACTGCATGGTTCATGGAAGGTAAATCATCTGCTGGTATTCTATTGCTCAGTTTTGCCGGTGACTGGTGCGAGTGCTGTAGAAGATATGTGATGTTTTTACGTTTTAAGCTAAGCTACGTTTTTCTAATTATAATTATTCTAAATAATTTTCAGCACATGTGCAAAGAATAAATTCTTCTTGATTGCAATGCAGCCTTGTTTGTTGTTTGCATGTTTGGAGCATAAAGGCCTGATGTGATGTTTACTCTGTCACGTTCAACATCTGAACAGACACCTTCTTACTGATGAAACGGACCTTCATGTAGAACTTAATGTTCTACCTTCCCTATATCAAATCCTCTAGATGTCCCCACTCCTGTCTGTCCCTACATGGACAACTCTCATCCCCTCATTGTCTCTCTTGTTACGTTGCACTTTACTCTTTCTCTTTTGCTCTCCTCACATAACGACTCATGCACTTGCTTTGAATGATTGATAACTCGATGACCTGGCCAGCCTGTTAAGACTTGTTTGTCAGGTTTGCTGGTAAAGACGGAGGTAAGCTGGCAACAGAGATCACCCTGGGTGTCCTATTTAACGTACATGATGCATCCACACATTCCATATGCATGCAAGTCTAAAACGGAGGGGCTGGAAAATAAGTCTTCATTTTCCTTGTCAGTTTTGGTCAGTAGGCTCATTCAAACGTAAGTTTAATGAGTGTTTATAAAACTGCATAATAGCATGATGCATGTCAAAATGTTTCTACCGCAAGTACCCAGTTGACTAATACTATACTCCATTCTTTGTCGGAATTTGCATGTGACTGGCATTGCACCATTTATGTATGTGAATTTATTAAAATGTTGCCATGTTTCTTTAGTCAACCTAAATTGAATTTCGTATTTATAATTTGTACTTGGTGGAGAAAAGAAATCTCAGTTGAAAAATGAACATCTTTTTTGTTGCTTTTTTTGGGTGTTTTGCATGCGGAGGACGGACTTCCTTCCTGGGCTTCTGCTGTCTCTGATCGCCCGTGTCCTCTTCTCTTCTCCAGGGAATCGAACGTCTGAAGGGAGAGACCGGGAAGTGGGATAAAGTCCCATGTTGGGAGGCCATGCAGGTTGCGTTCGGCGGGCCCTTCTCCCTGTCCTGGTGCAGCCCCTTCAGCGGCCTCAGCTGTGAGAAGAGGCCCATGGAAGCCGTGGATCAGGTCCCCCAGGGAGAGATCATCGAGGAGGACATCATAGAGATTCCACTCAACTAGAGCGCCACAACCGTCACCACACACACACACGTGCAATCATTTTTGTTTAGACCCTCAAAATAAGAATCGAATGCGGATGCTTCCAGTATTTTGGAAGCGAGGTTCTGTTAAAAACTGTAAGAAGTATTCTAGTTGTAACACGGCGACAGTAGGACGCCTCAGAGCTTAAGCAGTCCATTAGGAGCCAGACAAGATGAGCGGTGTTTTGACCAAGATGTGTAGACTAATGTGTTAATAGAACTGCTCAAGGGTTTCAGATTATGTAGTTTATGGACTGTGTTCTTGGCACCAGAACCAAAGCTTTTTGTGGTGGAAGCGGGGCAGTGGTCAACACTTTTCCTGGAGCTCAGGGAACACCACTGACCACACAGCAGTAAAGGCATGATTAATTAACATCAAACCACTATGCTGGGTCTCTCCACCGCCGCCTTCCTGTGGATTTTAATCTCACCGTGTGCCTTAACAGTCGGGAAGAGCTAATTTTACGCAATGATTCGTGAGTAATTGTAAGGGTTCAGCCTTTTATTTGTGAATTCTGTCGTTTGCCACTTTTCAAATTCCTCACCTTGTCCTGTCTGATATTAATGTCACTAGTTGTGTAAGAAAAGGGCTTTTAAAATGGATGCTATGTCTTTCATGTTTCATCATGTTTACTGTATAATTATGATTGAATCAAAAGTTTTTTTTGATCACGCATGTATTTCTGGGGTTTTAATAAATGTCAGTAAAGTCACATTTGCTAGGTGATTTTTTCCAAGAATCAGCAGGAAATTTCTTTTTGGGAGAATTTATTTACAAAATATTTTGCATACAGTTGATTGGTTGTGAGTAGAATACATTACTTTTGTCCTTGATTGTTTACATATGTTTATTTTTTAGTAGGACTTAAAATCAGTGACATTCATCCAATGACAATCTTTGTGTGTAAAATGGCAGTAGTTTGTATTGCATAGAAAATGCTTACTTTCAATAGTGTGAATGCTATCAATGTGCACGTGAATGTATTGCATAATATATGAGCAACAGTTCCACACATCCTCAGAAGATTCTTAAGTATATTGTACAGCTTGTGTAGTTTAACAGTAAACTGGTGCTGTTGCATATGAAACGGTCAGTAGATGATCCTATCCCAGTGGTTCTGTGTGGAACAGCAAAGAGAACCAAAACATGGAATTAAAGTTCCCACAACTCGCGTAATGTGTGTTGTGTTACTTGGTGTTCGTTATATTGATACATATTGATGTACTGATACAGCTGATCTTTTCTCCTTGTTCTGGATCACATCGTAACAGTGTCCTTTTGGAAGCAGTCAATTGTCTTTCTTGCCATCTTCCTGCGATACGATCTGGGGCGTGGACTCATGGAGCACCATCAGCCCAGAAAGGGTGAGCGAGATCCCCACCCACCACAGAGCCGCGTGGGTCTCCCCGAAAATCATCCTCCCGAGGACAGCCTGGAGGTGAACACACGACGAGAAATACGAGATCATTAGCGGAGGTTGGGATTACTGGTCGACCGTTGTTTTTCACTGTCTGCAAAATAACTAATATATTATTTTATTATGAAGTTTCTTAAAAATATATACACACAACAATACAAACTGCAGGAGCCAAATTAACGTTTTAATATAAATTGTGTATGGCTTTCTTTTTTCCTGACTATTTTGAAATGTCCATTATGTAGCACCATTCAGTCTCCAACCATCAGCTAGAACTGGTTCTGCTGTATCCTGTTGTATATACAGGTCATTACACATGAAACATGAATCTGATCTCTTTTCTGATATGGCACAAAGGTCTCGCCTAGTCCCAAGAGTCTAGCCTAGTCTTCACTCTTCACACAAACTACAGCTGGTCTGCAAACAAATCCAAGACCAATGCAGGAATCAGATGGAAGAACTAAAAGGAGTTAAGGGTAGTGTGATTACACATTACATTTAATGGATTACTATTAGATGACTTACAGAAGAGACAAAGTTTGACGCCGTGGTGGTGACTGTGGCCCTGGCGGAGGAGGAGCAGCGGCGGAGGGCCTTGGAGAACAGGGTCCACATCACAGCGTTGCAGGTGAACAGCAGACCTCCGCACAGCAGCCGCAGGGGGATGTGGAGCTGAGGATGAACAATATGTATGGATCTCATATGTCTGAAAGTGGAGTACACCATGATATATACCATGAAACAAAATATCAATATAAAAGACTAAAGACTAGATGACTAAATGTGGAAAAAGTCACAATAGAATCTGTGTATGTGGCCCACATGCACACACATATCTTAGTGTTAGTTACCCAGTCACAGGGGGGGTCCTGGTCCTGCAGGCTCCAGGGGCCCCCGGTAGTCCACCTCTTCATCCCCGCGTCACACATGTCTTTAAGATAGTCCGCCCCGAGGGACAGCTTGGCAGACGAAGACGCGACGGCGCCCAGAAAGCCGGCGAACAAAGCGTAAATATCCCCAGAAATCATATTAAGTTATAATGTCAAGAGGAAACGATGCATCGTTGTCCTGAATGTCTGGTCAGGTAACAGCCAGACGAGCCTTAGTATGTCAGCCAATCACATCGCTACTTAAAGACACGTGACTTGGGGAGGCGCACACTGATGACGTTGACTTCGCGCACTGTGTTGTAGCTTAGCTTAGCGCTACAATGAACAAGAACATGAAGAAAGCTGACATCTCCTGGGTGAAGCCCTCCGAGCCGTCCTTCCTCAAGAAGTTTAAAAGTGATGTCGGATATAAAGAAGGACCGAACGTCGACACGAAGGTGTGTTTACCTTTAGCATGTGATAATCACATCTAGTTTACCTTCAGCATGTGATAATCACATCTACAGTTTACCTTTAGCATGTGATAATCACATCTAGTTTACCTTCAACATGTGATAATCACATCTAGTTTACCTTCAGCATGTGATAATCACATCTACAGTTTACCTTCAACATGTGACAATCACATCTAGTTTACCTTCAACATGTGATAATCACATCTACAGATTACCTTTAACATGTGATAATCACATCTACAGTTTACCTTTAGCATGTGATAATCACATCTACAGTTTACCTTTAACATGTGATCATCACATCTACCGTTTACCCATCACCTCCTGTAACTAACATGTGATAGTGTGTTGCGGTGTATCCTAGATGCCATTAGGAGACCTGATACCAGTCTGTCTCCATACAGGTCCCTCGTTAAGGTTATTTATTATAGGGGAACATTAATAACCAGGTGCTTTCATATCCAGACTCAGGTGATGACCACAGAATTAGACCAGAACCAATGTTTTATGAAAATAATCAGTCACACAATTAGTGTACCCTATATATTTGTTTATAGAGCAAGGCATTATAATAAATGATTAGTTCTGGGTTATTATAAAAAATATCGATATTTAAATCCCTGGTTCAGTCTGCCTGTTGTTCTGGGTTGTTCAGCGCCAGGCGATGCCAACACCAGATGATGACAGTGGCAGTGACCGTGAGGATGAGTTACCGCAGATCGTCGTCCTGAAGAAGGGCGACCTGAGCGCGGATGACGTGAAGCAAATGAAAGGCGACGTCGCTTCAGAGAAAGGTCCGTTGGAAGGACTTGAGGCTCCTGCAGCTGAGTCTTGTCATCTATAATCATCTGTTCTAGTTCAGCTTCATGTCTTGTGATGTAAACCTATTGGTTCAGTCTTGTCATGTGATGTAAACCACATGCGTCCTATTGGTTCACAGACGACGAGCCTCCTGCAGATGGTAAAATCGTGTTCAAGAAACCGGCCAAGCGGTCCTCCACAGATAAGTTCCAGGGCATCACGGCGAGCTCCGGCAAAAAGAAGAAGAGCGACACGAGGGAGAAGGAGGACAAGGAGGAGAAGAAGAAGGAGGAGAAGAAAGAGGACAAGAAGGAGGACAAGTCTGGGAAGAAAGTGAAAAATAACAGTCTTCTGTCATTTGGAGGCGATGAGGAGGAGGAAGACGAGGGGTAACTTTAATGGTAGACACTAATCAAGACGCAGGTCTTTATTTATTTAAAGTGAACCTCTTTTAACGCTGATGTATTTGAGAAATCGGGGTAATACAATTTTCTATTTCCCCCCCTACCTGGACGGCTGAACGAGTTTATTCAGACAAGGTGTTGACTTACTCACCATATGAGGTATTAAAAACTAGATCTAGTCCATCAGTTTGCTGGTGTGTTCATCGCGACGTGTACTCCAGTCAGTGTCCTGTTGACTCATCCTAAGTGTGGGAGGACACGAGGTTTGTCTTGTTTATTCATGAATTGATACATTCATCATCTTGTTGAATGTATGATATTCTAGCTTCAATGATGGAGCTCTTAACATGTTTCTGTTAAAGCGATGCGTTCATGTCAATGCAACTTGTATATCTTTTCTTTTTTACATCGATGTGCTTTTGTTTTGTAGCTTAAGAGTTTTAATAGTGGAGTCAAAGTGAACCATTTGGATAGAATATTAAACATCTTGTTTTTACTCAACTGCTATCCTCTTCGTACTTCTTTTTGAAAAGAAAAAAAAAAGATTAAAATTGATATTACAAGTAATTCAATCCAGTGAAATAAATGAGTAGTTAGTGAGTAGTCTGGATTGTGTTGTGGATTAAGGATAGCATACACACAGAATGCACATGAACTCACCACATGCCCTGCAAGGCTTGCTTCTGCTTGCTGTATTGATCTGATCTGACATCACGGAGACAGACTTCACAGGATGTCTGTTTATAGTCCCGGACCTCCAGGACTATAAACAGTAGGAGGACCTGACCGGACCACCAGGACTATAAACAGGAGGAGGAGGACCTGACCGGACCACCAGGACTATAAACAAGGAGGAGGACCTGACCGGACCACCAGGACTATAAACGAGGAGGTGGAGGACCTGACCGGACCTCCAGGACTATAAACAAGGAGGAGGACCTGACCGGACCTCCAGGACTATAAACAAGGAGGAGGAGGAGAACCTGACCGGACCACCAGGACTATAAACGAGGAGGTGGAGGACCTGACCGGACCACCAGGACTATAAACGAGGAGGACCTGACCGGACCTCCAGGACTACAAACGAGGAGGAGGAGGACCTGACCGGACCACCAGGACTATAAACAAGGAGGAGGAGGACCTGACCGGACCACCAGGACTATAAACGAGGAGGACCTGACCGGACCTCCAGGACTATAAACAGGAGTCCTGCTGACTCCTGAAGCTGGACCCTCAGGGCCACACATACTACTAAGGTATTGTCTTTCTATACCTTTATTGTCGTATGAAAACCACCTTAACATTTCAATATGTTTTAACAATACAAACGTGACTACTAGTCCCTGGCTGCGAAGGGTAGACATCAGACAGTTTTGGAAGAAAAAATTGGAAGATTAAATCATAAATAATTGAGACCAGAATTCAACCGTTTGCTTTAAGACAAACTAGACATGAACAGCCTAAATGTAATGTAACATTCCAGGGTTTCCCTGTGCAAGTGAAACCTCTGAGGGAAGTCAGATGGTCGGAAACACGATGGACCCGTAAGGACCTCATCCTATACCAACATGAAGGAAGCTGGTCTCTGGTCTCCACAGAGACCAGCTTCCCCTCATCCCTCATCACTGAAAGGGATCCACATATTTTTGTATATAGTCAAGTGAATTGACATAAAACATATTAGGTAAAACACAACGTCAAATACCAATCACCAAATAAATAGCATACAATCTGTCATTTTTAAGTGTTCAAGTAATGCTTTGTTCTCCATTTTGGGCCAACATGGGATCCTGTTTTGGGATAATTATTTATCTTCAGATGGTCTGTTTCCATCGTATCTATAAGGAAGTGAAAGCTGAAGTGGGGAATCAATCAAAACACTTTGATTCAAGTCTTCCACTTTAAGCTTGGGTTGAGAAGCACTACACACAAGCCAGTAATTATACAGATAATATCACAGACTATTTTCTTTTTGCAGAAAAATAAAATGTAACCGTTTCTCCGTGTAAACAAAATTGGCAATGGTCAAGTTTGCGTGTGTTGTCCGTCCAGCTGGAGGCAGAGTGGACGAGACATCAAACGGGTCGTGTTTCTTGTCTGTTCAGAAGCAGTTCTATCTTCACGTTAAAAGTAAAGTCAAATATATCAAATTTGTTACAAAAATAAAGACATTTCAAATTTCATTCATTTTTACAAATGTTAATGTTTGTTTTACTGGAAAAGGTTTGCTTGTTGACGGGAGACACAAAGGTTATCGAATAAATACAAAAGAGGTAATAAGTAGAAGAGCTACAACTTTGGGTTGTTTTCTTCTGTATGAAAAGCAGCCGCTAGGAACCTGGGGTCCTCAGGTCCTCGGGTCTCCGGGGTCCTCAGGTCTCTGTCAGAGGTGCTCTGGGTGGCTCTGAAGGCAGGAGATCATCTCCGGCACCGGCTTCCCCTCGAAGCAGATCTGATAAACCGCAGTAAACAGCGGAAATCTGCAGGGGGCAAGAGAGGAGATGTTCTCAATCAGCTCTGCATCACAGTATCAGCTCTGCATCACATTATCAGCTCTGCATCACAGTATCAGCTCTGCATCACAGTATCAGCTCTGCATCAGCTCTGCATCACAGTATCAGCTCTGCATCACAGTATCTCTAAACATGACCGTTACTTGTTGTAATACTAGATAATAAATCAGACTGTGAGTGTGACATGTTTGATAGGAACTCAGAGAGACC
>OMNO01051527.1:1294-13161 GCA_900303215.1 Trachyrincus scabrus
ATTTTATTTTAGTTACATTTGCATGGCTTTTGGTGTTTACATGACGTATTTAATAACACATCTTGTGTCATTACCAAGAGCGTGTATTACTATCAGTATTACTATCGGTATTACTATCAGTATTACTATCGGTATTATTATCGGTATTACTATCGGTATTACTATCGGTATTACTATTGGTATTATTATCAGTATTATTATCAGTATTACTGTCAGTATTATTCTGTCATACTGATGGCCCGGTTACCTTCACAGAAGAACATGTCCCACACACGGAGCACGGAGGCCCAGGGCAGGGTCCGGGAGAACACGCACATGAACCACTCGGTCATGTAGAGGATGGGGTCGATCTTGAACTTCTTCAGGTGGCGGTACGCCATGGGACACGTCCGGCGCAACAGGGAGAAGAAGATCTCCCCGTCCAGCTGGATGGCTTCCTGCAGGGAAACAAAACACAACAAATATGAGGTCGACTGTGAAGCTGTGGGTTCCCGGTGTCCCGGGACGTGTGCCCTGAGGCGAGACTAGGTGCGTCCTGAGATTCTGTGGAATACATAATCACAACATAACTATGATTGTAATTTGATTTGCTTTTTTATTGATTCGTTGTCCCACGTAATACAAGTACGTAATGCAAGTAATGCTGCATTTCAATACATATTTGCCAAATAATGCAATTGCCTTTTATGAACCGTGTGATACTTTTTTGACAGTGGAGAATTGCTAATAACCTGGTATATATGATATCCTGCTTATAATGTGTATGGTATTTTCCATTTTGTTTTCATTTTACGTTGGTGTGGACGCGTTAGCTCCAGGAAGGTTGGGAGCACCGATCTAACGGATCATCACAAAGGATCATAGAGAACAGCAGGAGGTCCTCTTACCAGCCCAGCGCTGTAGTAGCCTGGAAGGTAGCGCTCACAGATCTGGACCAGGCACCAGAAGGCTTGCTGTCAAACAGAAACATACAGGCTTTAATACACCTTGTTTTGAGTTTGGGATGTTTTTTACAAGACAAGTACACCCATGAAATGAGTTACACTTTGTGTACACAAAGATGACATTTTGAACATTCCCTCTCACCCCAGCCCTTCACAAACAAGCTGGTTATAAAGACATCCTTAGTGCAGATCTGTCCTTTCTGCAGACAATGTGGACAAATGCATTTGTCAGATTTTCTTTTTAAACAATACCTCGACACTTTAAAGACGTTACTATGGTGGGTCCAGCGGGTCTGTAAAGACGTTACTATGGTGGGTCCAGCGGGTCTGTAAAGACGTTACTATGGTGGGTCCAGCGGCTCTGTAAAGACGTTACTATGGTGGGTCCAGCGGTCTCTCACCTCTGCAGGCATGTGCATGAGCAGCACAGCAGCCACCGGGGCTTGAGCCTGGCAGTAGCCCTCGTCTGGCCGGTAGATCGTGTAGGCCTTCAGGATCCGGTACAGATCCTGCTGCCTGCACACACAATTGGTGGGAAAAGAGAAATTACGCTAAATGCTATACTGGCAGCTAACGAAGATTAAGATATTTTTTTAATAAGATGGTAGCAACAAACTTCTGGCTAAAATGGTAGCCCGAGGGGCGTGTCACTGTGTACTGGATGTGACTACAGAACGTAACAGATAAAATGGTAGCCCGAGGGGCGTGTCACTGTGTACTGGATGTGACTACAGAACGTAACAGATAAAATGGTAGCCCGAGGGGCGTGTCACTGTGTACTGGATGTGACTACAGAACGTAACAGATAAAATGGTAGCCCGAGGGGCGTGTCACTGTGTACTGGATGTGACTACAGAACGTAACAGATAAAATGGTAGCCCGAGGGGCGTGTCACTGTGTACTGGATGTGACTACAGAACGTAACAGATATCCTGAAGACAGATTTCCATCTTCCTGTGAGCATTCAAGTATAAGAAAGACAACGGCATGGATTTGAGACTTAATTATATGCAGAAAATATGAGCAGTGTTATGAGTTTTGTGGACAAGTTTACCCGTGTCCCCCGCGAGCAGCAAACATCTCATGGAAGGGAAACTGTCTGTGGAGGTCCTTCTCTATAATATCCAGCCATTTAGCCTCCCCCGGTTCCCTCTCCAGCTCCTAAACACAACAACAACCAACGTTCAAGAACCATCTTCAGGGCCCGCATGTACAACCACGGCAGGGGCTCTGGTGAAACCTGTATATTTATATGGTTCAAACAGGGGCTCTGGTGAAACCTGTATATTTCTATGGTTCAAACAGGGGCTCTGGTGAAACCTGTATATTTATATGGTTCAAACAGGGGCTCTGGTGAAACCTGTATATTTATATGGTTCAAACAGGGGCTCTGGTGAAACCTGTATATTTATATGGTTCAAACAGGGGCTCTGGTGAAACCTGTATATTTCTATGGTTCAAACAGGGGCTCTGGTGAAACCTGTATATTTATATGGTTCAAACAGGGGCTCTGGTGAAACCTGTATATTTATATGGTTCAAACAGGGGCTCTGGTGAAACCTGTATATTTATATGGTTCAAACAGGGGCTCTGGTGAAACCTGTATATTTATATGGTTCAAACATGACAAAATCGACGGCACATTCACTCTCGGATCCTCTTGAAACCTTTCGGCAAGAGTCGCATAGATATGGACTTGACCGCATGTCACGGCACACAATGGGTCAAGAAAAACAGGGAGCCAACGGGACTTTTACTAGTCGACACATAAGTGCCGTGATTCTTGATATCCGTTCATTATGGTTTGTGTTTCGTCATTTGTTATAATCGGTGCTCTCTTTCTCTCTGGTTTAATGGTGACTGATCTCTCGTTGTGTTGGCCTATTGCATGCAGAACGTGATGGAACACATATGGCCGTCAGTGAGCCCACACTGGATATAGGACCGGTAATTATTGGATTTGATTTAATGAACATTTGTCTTTGGTGCCGTCTGGCCCAGGAATATATGAGAACGAATGTCGTCACACATGGTGTTTATACAACATGTATAGACAGGAAGTCTTTATTAGCCCAGCGTTTCAGCGTAACCAGTCAGACTGGTCGCTGCCAAGCAGGCTTATAGCTCATTATAAGAGGCTTACGACCCACAGGGCCCTCCACACACACACACACACACTTCACTATACTGGAACAAGTGGACGTTTTAGGAGTCGCTGTAGGGACCGATACCTCAAACTTCCCCGGGTTAGCATCCAGGAGATCTTGACTATTAGACAGCAGCTGCCAGGCTTTGGACCTGAGAGATGACGGTACACCCTTCCTACAGCGGATCTTCACCTGGGGAATACAAGCAGGATTACAGCATTAGCCTCTTAGCATTCATAGCATCAGCGCAGTACTCATAGCATTAGGTCCAGTACAGTGTTGACAGTGTTAATATAATGTTAAATAACGTTTTGTCTCAATATGTTTTAAACACAACATCATAAACATTAGCTTTCAGTGTGAATAGAACAAATAAAATACATACATTTCTATAAATATGCACATATGACAACCAGCTAAGAGTTAGTCATGGTTATCAATCAATTTACGATGAAAAATAAAAATCTTAACCAAACACAAAAGATAACAGTTCTAGGTATTATCAGCCCAATGTAAACAGCCACACATAGGAGACAAAGCTCCTCTGACAGATGAGTATGTATGTATTATGTATGACAGGAGTACCTTCTGGAAACGATGTTTAACCCATTTGTCCCAGTTGCTGAACATGTCCAGCCATTTCATTTCTCTCTGTCTGGCCACCTCCACTTGGATGTCTTTATCTCTGAAATATCGAGTGAAATTGTCTCATTGAGTCACCGATGGGGAAGGAGGACAGCATTGTCTTTACATTAGGGTCATAACAAAACAAGGACATTTGAAGATTATTATGTGTGAATGTGACACTGATCCCTGAGTCAACTTTAACTCCATGTTTTCAGACTCGATGTGGTGGCATCTTTAGGGAGTAGTCCTAGGCCTGGTTTACTGGTTCCTATCCCCAACCTCCACTTGTAGGCCTGGATTACTGGTTCCTATCCCCAACCTCTACTTGTAGGCCTGATTTACTGGTTCCTATCCCCAACCTCCACTTGTAGGCCTGGTTTACTGGTTCCTATCCACTGTAGAAAGAGGAGTACACCGACTCGCTAGTCAAGTATCAGTTCATGTGACACTATGTTAGATTTACTTGTGCCTGATGCTCCACCTTTCTGCTTCTATCTTAAAGACATTCTGCTCAGGTGAGATGAACTGTCTCCATCTCTATCCCCCCCAGCTACAATCAATATGCCTTCAATTATTCAACAGCAGAAGAGCAATTAGTATGTCTGGGGAAACAAAACAACAGAAAAAAGAGGAAGCCATTTTACGAAAAGGGCAGAAACAGGGAGGTGGTGGGCAGGAGAGGGCTGATATGAGGAAGAGACAGTCAGTCCAGGCTGACTCACTGAAGCACTCTAAGCACTATCTGACTCAGACCAAGGACAGATTGAGGGCGGCCAGATTAGTTAGAGAGAGAGAGAGAGAGCGAGATGATGATTAAGTGGACGACAAGACACAAAGTGGAGGATCATCCAGCAGATTCACATCTGCTTAAATCAAGTCAACGCTCTTAATCTCATTTAGTTTCCCACTGAGAGAAAGCTGTCTGAGTGGAGCCATGCCATTAAAAATACTAGGCCTAACTAAAACTCCAAACACTGCATCCAACATGCGGTTATGATCTCAGAATATCAGTGCACATAATTGGCTATACTGTAAAACAATATATATGGATGAATACTAAACCATGCAGTCTTTCTGAAATATGTTTGTTTATATGTTTATTCGGATACCTACCCGCTCTCGCTGTACTGGTTTCCCCCCAGGAAGCCGTATTTATCCGTGCGTCTGGCCGTCACCCCGTTGATCTCAGAGTCTGAGCCCACAGAGCTGCCGTCCTCTCCCAGGCCAGACAGAGACTCCAGGGTGCCCGACATCAGGCTGGCCGACTCCAGGTAGCTGAGGGTGTCCGGGGCCGGCCGGGCTTTGGGAGTGGCAGGGGGCAGGAAGAAGCCGGCCGGCTCCTGGATCACCGGGAGAGGGAACGGGGGGGGCTCGGCTCTGGAGGGCGTGACCGGAGGAGACCCCGTACCGGTGGGAGTGTGGTGTTTTGGGGACCAAGTTCCAGGGTTTGGTTTCGGCGGTACCGGTGGTGGTGGTGACTGGGGAGGCTTCCCCTGGGCCGATGCCACTGCCGTTTCTCCTGGTGTGGGGGTGGAGTGTGGAGGAAGGGGGGCTGGCTCTGAAGATGCAGGGACTAGTGCTTGCTTCGGGGCGGTCTGAGCATCATGGATGGCGGGACTAGGGCTTTGGGCAACGTGCACATTGGGGTAGAGATTAGGGGTGGGATTAAGATCGGGAGAGGGGGGTGATGCCTGCTGCTTTCCCTGGATGGCCGACGGCTCACTTTGCTCAGCGGGGCTGCTTGGCGTGGCGTCCGTGGAGTCGAGATTGGCTGGGACGCCGCCTCCTTGTTTCATAACTGGCCCAGGGTCTACTCCCATCTGTGGGACCTCCGCCACTCCCGGGCCATCGCTCTGTGGGGCGGTCCGGACAGCCGTCAGGGGGACAGGAACGCCGGCGCTGACTGCTTCTGCTGCTGCTGGAGTGGGACCTGGGAGCGGCTCATGCTCCATCACAGATTCGGGTGAAAGCCCAGCTGGCGGCGGGGGAGCAGTTGGGGCTGTCAGTGGTTTGTCGTGGTAGAGAAAGGACTTGGGTGTGGCAGACGCTTCGTTGGTGGGTCTCCCAAGGTCAGGGGGGGGCGCTGAGGGTGGCAGGACGGATGGAGCTGCAGGTGGATCTCCTAATCCTGGAGTCGACGGGGTTAAGGTGGAGATTTCAGCCATGGTTCCACTTGGATCTCTTCTAGAGATAAGGAGGGAGGGGGGCAAAGAAAGGTGTATGGTGATAACATGATAATATTGGTCTATTCAGGCATCTATTTTTCTCTGTACTAACATGTAGAATGAAAGGGTGAGATGGGAATCGTGATCAGAATGTAAAATGAAAAACACCTCTTCATTAAAAAGATTGTTCTTGTCACAACTATGCAATAGGCACATTTGACTGTAAGTTAATTCAGGGACTGAGGTCTATGTATTCCGAGATGGGAAAAACTTTTGCTTTATCCAAAACTGGGATTTAACAGAAAACATCACAGGTTAGTGCTGCAGTCAGTATGCGGTAGCCAAGTGGCTGGGTGTGACCGATTCCCAACATCCTCGATCTGAATTTCAGCATCAATGAGCAAGATTCCTGACTCCTGGTCCTTAATACCAAATAGTCTACTTAATGACGACCTAATATACTAACACCTGTATGTCACTGGAACGATGTATCAAACATTTCCGTGAAGACAAAAAAAACTATAAATTGGTCGACAGCATTGAATTATGGAGATAGGTGTGTTAGTTAATGTGTGCATTACACAATTGTAAATGTATGCATATCTACAGTAGCAAATAAATGTGGTTAGCAAGCACTATTCAAATGTAAACAATAAAATAATACAAATATAACGAACTAAATAAAAAATAACACAAGGTAGATGCAAAATAAAACAGCCGTATATAGTTGTACTATTACTAATTATAATAGTGGAATTACATGACATTATCAATGTGCTGATGTTTAATTTTTACCATAAAAAAAACCCATCACAAATGTCGAATACGAATACTAAATATACGATATAGTGTCACAAGTATCTGGAGTATAATACATATTTGTTAAACAACAAGTCGAAAAGGCAAGTGCATTGAACTAACCCTAACCACCTCACATCAAACCTCCAGCAGCAAACTACACACGTTGTCAAACAGTTGCCCGTCACAGCAGATGAAGTTATAATGTCATATTAAGAGGTTATAATCTCATATTAAGAGGTTATCTTGAATGATTTCTCCATGATGTAAAGGAAGTTATAATCTCATATTAAGAGGTTATCTTGAATGATTTCTCCAGGATGTGAAGGACAGTGAGGCTGGAAGAGGGGCTAGGCTAAGCCGAGGATGACCAGGGGCTAGCCGAGGAGGACCAGGGGCTAGCCGAGGAGGACCTGGGGCTAGCCGAGGATGACCAGGGGCTAGCCGAGGAGGAACAGGGGCTAGCCGAGGATGACCAGGGGCTAGCCGAGGAGGACCAGGGGCTAGCCGTTAGCTGCTACCGTTAGCCGCTCACAACACTTTGCTTTCGGGTCATTTACAGCAGGCCTTTAACAAAGCAACACAACTTCCCGATTCGACCAACAGGATATATCGTTTACCAACAGCTAAGAGTCGCCACCCTCTGGGTGAGGCCCTGGCCGAGCAGGACCACGGCCCTGCCCGTCCGCCTCCGCGGTCCACCACTCACCGAGCCGTGCGACCCGTCCGCCCGGACGGCAGGTGGCTCCTGGCCGCGACCCCCCACAATTCCGGTCCCGTACACTCCTCGGTGAGATGAAGACACGGCCGAACAGACTCGCTATCAGGACGGCTAAACAGGAGACCTAGAAACGTCCCGCAAACAGCCAAGCAAGCTAGCTAAGTTTCTAGCTAGCGAAGTAAGCCTCGTTAGCTCCCAACCTAACGGTACTGTTAGCTGTTCTGTTGTTGTTGTTGTTGTTGTTGTTGTTGTGCTACTAGAGCCGAATGCCTCGTCTATCCTTAGACATACCCGAGTTGATACACTGGAATTAATTACACTTTTCTAATTCTTCATTTGGACGCAAACTGGGCTGTTTGTTTGAATGATTGTAGTCGGCATTGGCCAGCGGCTCGAACACATTAGACAGGCGGCAGCACTTCCTGCTGACAGCACGGGCGCGTCCACGCCGGCACCGGCGGACACGCGCACGCACGTCGGTCTTCCTTGTGCTCTTATTGTTCATCCGTGCTCTCTCGCACTTCGAGAAATAATACAACAACGTCAACAATTTCGTTTCGGTTATTCGACATCTATTCGTATTTATATTTTGTTTACATGAACGCGCCATACCAAACTCAACAACATTGCAATATGTACTTTAGTCAGTAGATGACACCTCCAGTCAAGACCCCGTCCCTCCAGCCAAGACCCGGTCCCTCCAGCCAAGACCCCGTCCCTCCAGCCAAGACCCCGTCCCTCCAGCCAAGAGCCCGTCCCTCCAGTCAAGACCCGGTCCCTCCAGCCAAGACCCCGTCCCTCCAGCCAAGACCCGGTCCCTCCAGCCAAGACCCCGTCCCTCCAGCCAAGACACCGTCCCTCCAGTCAAGACCCCGCAAATTTCGTAAAATAAATTGTATTTGGAAACATTTTTACACACAAATAGAATGTGATTAATCTTTAGACTTTTAAATACAAATGTTGCTAATGTTCCAGAGAAGGAAAGGCAAAGTCAGTGTACTTTGAGGTACTGAGGCTACAATATTGAAACCTAAACTACAACTAGAAACATTCGATCAAACTCTTTTTGATCGGCACGGTAATGTGAAATGTAGGTGGTTGTATTTTAATGTAAAGACTAAGTGACTGTTTCATCACAAAACACATTAAGGGCCAAGTCTGAACCAACACTATGCAAGCTATTTACTCCATTAAAACATATCTGAGAGTCAGTCCATCCAGGCAATTTTTCTCTATAAATCGTTTTATTCTAGGTCCACTTTTATATAGATATAATTGTAGCTATAACTCCAGCCACTAGAGGCTGCTAATGAGAGAACCTGCATAGTGCGGGTGGTTGTGGTGTTGACTTGGGGTATGTGTGGGGTATTTATTTGAATGCGAGTGTGTGAAGATCTCTAAGGTGCTGTGCAGTGACACACTAGTTCGGTTCTAAGGACTGTGTTAAGACATTAATAGCATATATAAATCTGTGTCACTTGAAAGCATCTGCTATGTCAATGTTTTGAATGTGGGGCAGGCCAGGGCAGAGTTGCTCACTATAGCAACCCATGGTACACAATACATTAAGCCCCTTCAATTCAGTTTCAATAAGTGTGTCACATCAACGCTTAATCAGCAGGTGACCGGTAACCATATTAGCCAATAAGAGGTTACATGCATGCAATAGCATGGGTTTAACCTGTAGAGAGAGTCATATAATGCAAACCAATGTAGTGATTTAATGAGCCATTAGATCACTACGTGGGTTAATTTAAGTGGTGCTGGGGTTTGGTTCTCCTGTAATGACTCCGACTCTCCTGCCCTGACAGCCACTCAGACTGAGATGTACACTCTAGACCGGGGAACTGTTGCCTTGTCCACAGACCCTGGAGTGCCTGCTGCTGTCGGACAGCCATCTGAAGCATATTCCTGTGCTTTGTGTCTCTGCAATGCTCGAGAAGGAGGGTTTTGGTGTTGTTTATATCGCTATCGGCTTTTATGGTAATGTAATATTAATTGTCAGAATAAAGTATTCCAGATGATATATTGTTTGGGAGAGAGTAGTGCTTCAAAGATGTATTTCACAATATTTTATTTGGCCTCTATGTTGATCATATGCCAAGATTAACTGGATGCCATTTTGAGATTCATTTGGTTTTACATTTTACAACTTGTGCTGGTGCATGATCACATAACTATGATGACCCAACACTGCTATGGAGATATAGGGCTTCCAACATGACCCTTGCTCAGGGTTCAAAGGTTAGTAAGTCAGATAAGGCAGCTACAGCCAACCAGAAGATCTGGAAAAAAACATTTCAGACACACCTCTTCGATGTCACGTGAGATTAATATATCACAAATTCAAATAATATTAGCACAGGCCTACTAACTGTATGTGAAACATCATACTAATATGGGAAATAATTATATATTTTTAAATATGAATTATTGTCTTTCCCTCTCCATGTTTGTGGTGTATGTATGCCCATATGTCTGTTGATTGTGTTATATCGTGCACAAAAAAAACAAAAAACACATTCTTGGGGTTAGGGTTAGACAGGGATTGTATAGCTTATGTTTGAAAGCGGGGGAAGTAATATATCTAATCTTTTGTTTTTGAGTATGAGTTTGAATTAGTTCAACATGAATACAACTATGCCCATATGCAGGACATGAAGTGTATTCAATAGACTGTATTCACCCCGGGGCCATATTGGTAAAGATCCTAGTTTCCCCATTCAAACTAACCAATATTAAGTGTATTCAATAGACTGTATTCCTAGGGCCATATTGGTAAAGATTCACAGCCCGCACCGGACGACTCAAACGTAAAACTACGTCTCGTCGTCCAGCCAATGAGAGCCCGTGTTACATCTCGTCGTCCAGCCAATGAGAGCTCGTGTTATATCTCTACAGCTTCTCCCCTTTTACTGTTGCAGTGGCCAGTTGAGCTTTAAATAAGTCTTTGTTAGAGTAGTGTGGGAAATGAATTGCATAAAGGAAAAGCAATAAGGAAATGAATACAGAAAACAATCATTTTAAACATCCTTTTAAAATATACATGTGGCAGTTTCCCCCTGCCACATGCCATCTACCATGGCTTCTCCAACAGCAGGACAGGCAGATGATTAAACCGGTTTATTGTCAGTTTGAGGTGGTTTGAACAGGCAGAGCAGATGGTACATGCTAGCGCTCCTCTTGAGTGTTTGCTGGTGGCTGGTTTAACCTGTGGGCCTGATCGGCCAATGCCCCACAGCCTCACCCAGTCCCAGAGTCCAATCAGTCTGACTCAGACCAGGTGAGGCTGATTAAACCAGCCACCAACAACACAGACTCCACATATCCCCAACACCAATGTGCCCACACCTCCCCAGTGTGACTCGCCAACCCCCCCTCCCCCTCCATCCTGGAGACCAGACGCCAGGGCTGCTGCCTTGGCTGGTGGAGGTGTCGCTGGACTTGGCGGTTGCAGGGTTGTCTGGACGGGCTGGGAGGAGGCTCGACAGCTGGGCCGTGGTGGCAGCTCCTCAGAGGGCCAGCACTGCCCTCTCTAGGGCCACCCTCCACCACCGCGACGAGCATCATCCCTCCCACCTCCTTCCTGGAGCCTGGGACCTTGGGCTACTCCCCATCACCGACAAGCCATCAACCCCCCACCTCCTTCCTGGGGCCTTCGGCTGCTGTGCTGACTGGCAGAGGCGTGGCTGGACCTGGGCTAGATCCAAGGGCGGCTAGCAACAGACAGTTGCTTGTAGCGGTCGCTGCGCTGCCTCCCCCGTCCTCCGCTGGGCTCCACCACCGGCCGTCGCTGCCGTCGGGGAAAGGCTGGTGCTGGGAGGTGGCTGCCCATCGCCGCGGCTGGTGGCTCCAGTGCATCCCTGGGCAGCCCTTCTGTGTCCTACCTTTGGTTGGAGAAGTCCCTGTTCAGGCGCCAGATGTTGCAGTTTTCCCTGCCACATGCCATCTACCATGGCTTTCCAGGGCTTCTCCAGTAGCATGACACAGGGAGCTGATGTTAAACCGGTTTATTGTAGAGTTTGAGATAGTTTAAACAGGCAGAGCAGGTGGTACGTGCTGACATGCTAGCGCTCCTCCTGAGTGTGTTAGATATATCACACAAAATACAAGATATATCACATACAAAATACAAGATATATCACATACAAAATACAAGATATATCACACACAAAATACAAGATATATATCACAAAATACAAGATATATCACATACAAAATACAAGCTATATCACACAAAATACAAGATATATCACACAAAATACAAGATATATCACACAAAATACAAGATATATCACATACAAAATACAAGATATATATCCCAAAATACAAGATATATCACATACAAAATACAAGATATATCACACAAAATACAAGATATATCACTCACCAATATATAAACAGACCCAAAATATAAAGACATATGTATAGAAAATGGCCTCAGGCCCCTTAAGCTCTGGGGTTA
>OMNO01051527.1:13181-25851 GCA_900303215.1 Trachyrincus scabrus
CTGGTACATGCTAGCACTCCTCTCGAGTGTGTTTGCTGGTGGCTGGTTTAACCTGTGGGCCTGATTGGCCAATGCCCCACAGGTGTGCAGCCTCACCCAGCCCCAGAGTCTAATCAGTCTGACTCAGACCAGGTGAGGCTGCTTAAACCAGCCACCAACAACACACACTCCACAACCATTTTTAAAATGGCCCTTTTAAAAGCAGTTTTAATGGGTTTGTAAATCCAACTATAAATGTACTCTTTTAAGTACTTTTACCCCCTCAGCTGTTTAATTTAATTCTCCATAAAAAAAAGCATCTTTGATAATTGCTTAACGCATTCTTTATTAAAACAGTCTTTAAATGGGATTATTAAACATTCATTAATTATTTCCATGGCACCCTTCTTCCTCCATACACCTTCCCCTGGGACTAGCAGCTCAACTCAGATGAGATTGAACCAACATGCAGTGTTTTTCTGCTGCTGACGAGTATGAGGAGGGAACTGAAGACAGAGAAAAAATGATTTTTATCTACAGGTTAATACAAGAGACTTTACGACTTTACGAGACGTAGTTTTACGTTTGAGTCGTCCGGTGCGGGCTGTGAATCTTTACCAATATGGCCCTAGGAATACAGTCTATTGAATACACTTCATGTTGGTTAGTTTGAATGGGAAACTAGAATCTTTACCAATATGGCCCCGGGGTGAATACAGTCTATTGAATACACTTCATGTCCTGCATATGGGCATAGTTGTATTCATGTTGAACTAATTCAAACTCATACTCAAAAACAAAAGATTAGATATATTACTTCCCCCGCTTTCAAACATAAGCTATACAATCCCTGTCTTTTGTGCACGATATAACACAATCAACAGACATATGGGCATACATACACCACAAACATGGAGAGGGAAAGACAATAATTCATATTTAAAAAAATATAATTATTATTTCCCATATTAGTATGATGTTTCACATACAGTTAGTAGGATTGGAAGAAGGGTTTTTATCTACAGGTTAATCCACTGGTTGTGTGTATATGTGCAGAGATTTTCTTTTTCATAATTGGATCAACGCACATGCACGCAGTGTTGTATATGTTTCTTATCTCGGAAGAACCAAAGAATATAGATAAGATAAAAACAGACCAAGAAAACAGTGACAGCCTGTTAATACTTGCAACAGGTATCTGTAATATTTGCTTAAATGATCACATGGATCTTCCACGCCCTCCCGTTTAGACACCATCTTAGAAGTAAACTGTCGAGTGTGTGTGGTTGTTGGCAGCCAACAGCCAACTGACTGAGTAGACTCTCCGGGGGGTGAGGCTGCGCACCTGTGGGGCATGGCCAATCAAGACCCACAGGTTAAACCAGCCACCACACACACACTCAGGAGGAGCGCTAGGATGTCTGTCTCTCTCTCTCTCTCTCTCTCTCTCTCTCTCTATGTCTTTCTCGATGTCTCTCTCTCTCTCTCTCACTCTCACTCTCACTCTGCCTTGGCTGGCAGAGCTGGACTTGGAGGTTGCAGGGCTGTCTGGACGGGCCGGGTGAGGCTCGACAGCTGGGCTGCGGTAGCACCACAGAGGGGTTCCGGTTCTGGTTCTGGGCTCCGGTTCTGGGCTCCGGTGCTGGGCTCCAGACATACCAGAATGACACACATATTATACATACATATTTCATTCTGAGCAGCATTTACACAAGAATCTGTGTGTGTGTGTGTGTGTGTCTTGTGGGACCAACTTGTGGGAATTGTTCTGCTTTCACTTTCCTGTCTTGGTTTCTACAGCTGTTCTGATGAGGTCGAACACCTGAACAATACATATTTAAAACATTGTAAAGAGGAAGTTTAGTGTCTATGGTTTAGCTCTGTAACAACAAGCACATACTGCATCACACAGTAGATTGAGCATATCTGCAGTGCTTTCATGCTGCCTGGAACAAATCAAACATTTTCCATGGATCTCGGGGGCTCAGCCAATGTTTTGCAATATTTTGGAACAGGAGTGAAGAATCCAGAGTGAGTTTCTGTGCATGTTTGTTACGTGACTCATCTGTGCCGTCTTATGTGTTAAGAAACATCCTTAGTATCCCTGGTTACAGTTTGTGTAGTCTCAGATCCATCAGTCCTACTATGTTATAGCAGAACCTCTGATCCAGCAGCCCTACTATGTTATAGCAGAACTTCTGCTCCATCAGCCCTACTATGTTATAACAGAACTTCTGATCCATCAGTCCTTCTATGTTATAACAGAACTTCTGATCCATCAGTCCTTCTATGTTATAGCAGAACTTCTGATCCAGCAGCCCTACTATGTTATAACAGAACTTCTGATCCATCAGTCCTTCTATGTTATAACAGAACTTCTGATCCAGCAGCCCTACTATGTTATAACAGAACTTCTGATCCATCAGTCCTACTATGTTATAGCAGAAATTCTGATCCATCAGTCCTACTATGTTATAACAGAACTTCTGGGGGGAGACGGCACAGAGTCTGGGCCGGAAACCAACAACTGCAAGGGGCGGAGTTATGCCTCGCTTCCTGTTTCATTGCTGAGATATTCTAAAACTCATGAGTGGATGAAACGTTCAGAAGGGGATTTTAATACGTGTATTTCTACACGTTTCTACAGCGGCCAGTCTACTGTTGATTTAAAACCTTTACACTTTTTTATTTTTTTTTTACAGTTTACTACCGCTGGCCGAGTTTGTGTTCGCCAATTACGCGTTTACAGATCCCGCCTCCAGCGACATGATTGGTCGAAACAAATATGAAGCAAAAGAAAGTGAAACGCCCCGTTCACCAGATTTGAGCTCGTCTGCCATCAGACTTTAGATATGAACCTAAAGTCTGATTTGTGAAACTACGGTTTGTGTTATAAAGTGCGTTTTTGCTAAATGCACATTTATGTAATTATTTATGTAATAATGCAAATTCCAGACTTTGGAAAAATTTGTGTGTGTTTGTAAGTGTTTGTAATTATGAAGATAGAAAGTATGAAGGCCAATGCAAGGGCAAATATATTATATTTAATCAGATGTAAATACATATTAGATTATTCTAGAAGATACATTTAGACATATAGAAGATATACAACATCTAATAATTATTATAGGTAGTTTTGTTAACGTCATAGAATTCATGTCAACTTAACAATCGTCTCAGCTACACTTGTATTAGTAAAATAGTATGAAATACTACGTATGAAATTAATGGAAAAAAAAGTTCCAGAGCATTTCTTCAGGAAAAACAGATGATTTCCTTCCATGTGGTTCCTGAGGGATTGAGGGTAAACCCGTGACTGCTGATGCATTGTGCAGACTGCATTCCAGATGACCACATGTGTTACGCAGGCCGACGTTAGGAGGCCTTCTTGGAGTACGCGTCGGCAGGAAACGTGTTCACCCATGTCTGCGTGCGCGCTCGACACTCCTCCCAGTCGTAGAGCGGCGTGTACCGGAAGTGGCGCCGGGCCTTGTCCGAGCTCACCGTGAACGAGGTGCACGCCACGGCCAGCGTGTAGCGGTTGAGCAGCGGCGTGTACTTGTACACGGGCTGCAGCAGCCAGCGGAGAAGGTCGTTGAAGGTCGCCAGGAACCACATGACCACCAGGGGTATCTGCACCCGCCGGAAGTCAAACACAGACAGGAACTGCATGTTGAAGTCCTCGTAGCTCTTGTAGGGCGAGTCGTCGTAGCAGAAGTAAACCTCTCCGCCCACCGTCTGCGGCCGCTCCATCAGGCCGCGGGCCGCCAGCAGGTGCATCCAGGCTACGTTTCCTAGCAACGCAACGACATTGTATTTAATAACGTCGTCCACGTGATCGGAATCAGCCGTGTTCGTCCTCTATTGATAGAGATGATGATGTTATGGTGGTAGGGAAGTTACCAAAGATACAAAACAAAGTGACATCATCAATGGATCTTCTGACCAGTTAACTTGGTCAATTCCCCATTCCAACTCTCTACTTCCGCTTCTAGTCCCGAAGCAGAAGTATCACACATGAACTTAACAAGAACATTAACCAGCGATGTGCAAGCAAACGGAAGCGGCGCCATGCTCACCTGCATAGACCCGGCCGTGTTCGGTGTCTGGCGGGATCCCCTGGAGGAGTCGGCCCCCGGCCTGCACCCCGTTGTTGTAGAAGTCCTTCATGAGCTGGTGCTGCTCGCCGTAGATCCCCGTGGGCCGCAGGGAGCAGGTGTACAGCGTGTTGCCACCGCTCACCTGGGAGACACAGCACTAGGTCCATTCATATGATACATGGATTACATTACTGCTTACTTTAGGTTGAATTTACTTTGCAAGGTTTAGTTGTCTCCGCCAAGGATTTATTAAATTTCTTAATTTTTGTATTTTTTATTTAAGAGCTGTTATTTGAGTGTAATTTGTCAGAAGTACCCGAGCCATCCGTCAGCTACTAGTGAGTGAAATGCTCTGTGAGAATATCTGCTTCGAGTTGACTTTTAGACATTTTAGAGTGCTTCCAGGTCATTTCTGACCAATCAGGGCATCTCTTCTGTGATTGGTTCGGGGAAACCATCTTTCACCTGTCAATCACACAACGGCGGAGAAACAGGGAGGGAGGGAGCAGAGAGGGAAGGGACGCTTTTTTTGGTTGTTTACTTTTTTCTGCTCTCTTTACAACCCTCGAATCTTACCTACAGCACCTTTAAATGTGACGTATTGAAACATGCTATATATTTCATTAAACATAAGGGTAAATATACGTGTTTAAAAACTGTACCTTGGTGTTGTTCGCCTTGACAACAAGACGCTCTGCCGCTGCCTTGCTCTTGGGATAGGGCATGGTGTGGTAAATGTTGTAGGTCGTGTCTTCATTCCCCCTGTCAGGAACAAAGACACAACTAGACTAGGAGACTAGGAGACTAGGAGACTAGACTAGGAGACTAGACTACGAGACTAGACTACGAGACTAGACTAGGGGTTGTTTCACAAAGCAATTTATCTCTAAATGAAAACTCCAGCCAATCAGAGTGGCGCTCGTGAACCTGGCGAATCTGGTTGGAAGTAAAGCAAAAACAACATCTGGAACCTGAGGAAAGCCTTCCATGCAGATTTCTGTTAATCTTTCAACATTGATATTCAGTCTATTGGGGACAGAAACTGTTTCCTTGGGGGCCCCCGTTTCCTTGGGGGCCCCCATTTCCTTGGGGGCCGCCATCGTTCTTTCAGTTTGTTACTGCGGCGCTCCTGGTTCATCAGGAACGGACATTCCCTCCCCGGAGCGCCGATTGGAGATCAGATTTGCTCGTTTAGAAATTCAAAACGCCAGGACCTTCAAGGCTTTCAACGGGACCGAGGCCAGACCACACATAAGACTCCAGACCGATCTCCAGAGAAACAGAACCTGGTCCTGGTCTCACCAGGCTACGTCATGCAGCTGTGATGGAGTTATCGTGGAGGAGTGAGCGATACATTAATAAACGAGTTAACAGGAGGAACGGAGTGTGATCGTGTCTGAAAAAGACTTTGAAGCAGAGAAAATAGTTTTATAGGAGAAGTGGGCAGATCCAGTCATGTGCCAAATAAAGGCTTTTTTAATGAGCGTGGGGGGACCGCTTTTGGCGAAATGGACAACAGCATCTCCATTGCTTCCTCATTCATTCAAGATGAAGGAATGTGGCCCTTCGTCACGTTGCTGCAAGACACGCACTCCGAATGAGACGCAACTCAGCCGAGATGTAACTAAAGTCCCCAGTGAAACACACGAGGACGAACCCAGGGAGGGATTCCACAGGACGGACAGATATAATCTGGCTATTAAAAGGTAAAACCTATCAAAATGGTTTCGGCTGGGGATTCTCCCCAGCCTCAATTTGGTGTTGGGATATGTGGAGTGTGTGTTGTTGGTGGCTGGTTTAAGCAGCCTCACCTGGTCGGAGTTAGACTGATTAGACTCTGGGACTGGGTGAGGCTGCACACGTGTGGGGCATTGGCCAATCAGGCCCACAGGTTAAACCGGTTTAATCATCTGCCTGTGTCCTGCTGTTGGAGAAGCCATGGTAGGTGGCAGGGGGAAACTGCCAGACAACAATACACATTCAGATGTTGTAGGTTTCACACGCTGAACACCTCACCTTATGAATGGGTCTCCTTTGACATTCGGTCCCACCACCTCCATACTGCTGGTGTACACCAGGTACTGAATACCAAGCTCCACACACGCATTGATCACATTCTCCGTTCCTGAAAACCAGGAGAAAACAACGTTAGGAATAGGGAACATTCATTACAGTCCATTGGTTTTCCAGGGGGTGAAAAGTGACCTGGGCCTCAGTGTTACCAAGTTAATTATGAGCCTTGCTTAGCTTTGGTGACAACACACTGCCAACTACATACATTTTGTGAAACTTGTTTTTAAAAACTTAAGTTTTGCATATTTCTGTCCCAAATATTCCACAATGTCTGGGAGGCAATGTCAGGGAGATAATGTGATCTTTTTTGCATGTTATTTGATATTTAATACATTAATTGCGATCCAATGTCCTGTTTAGCTGGGTGCAGAAACAAGAGACAGAAGCTGAAGAAGCTTTTCTTTGAATAGGAACATTTTATGCCGTTTTTAATCTGAAATAGCTCACCACAAACAAACCCGAAGTGCAAGTTCTGTTGACTTAGGGTTAGGGTTTAACATTTTGTTGATGTTGTCTACAGTTGTCTACAATTATGTTGTTCTAGAGGGTTGGGCACAGGTCACAAATAGTACTTCAACATGTTCCAACATATAATCAGTTCACATACACAAGAAACACAACTTCCAGACTCATACCACAGACAAAAATACCTTTCTTTGGATTCATTTCCCCCTCCCAACCCAGCCATTGGAAACTTTTCGGAGAAAAAAACTAAACAAAACAGGAAAAAAATGAAGTGAAATGTCATGGCAACGCCTTACATGTATGACGACAGATGGAGGGTGGGACCTCATTAACACGGCCGTGTCCTGGCTGCTTTCCATTGTTGCCTGAATTGTGTTTTTACATTCTTTGTCGACTGACTACTTGGATTGCGGCGACCGAAACTCACTTTATTTTGAGTTATCAGGAAAAGAATTGAGAAAGACTAAATCTGTTTGGCCATACTTGATTTAATGATTCCCAGTGAAAGCAGATGTTAGGTAAGACTCAATACCAACTGGTTAACCCTAACCCTAACCCTAGCCCTAACCCCCAACTCACTTGGACTTGTTCACGCAATCACAAAAGAAAGCGTACAGGTTTAGAGGACTAGCGTAGTGGTGAGGGTGTTCCAGTCCCACCTGTTCCTTAATGACCTGTCTCTTAACTCCCTGCAAGCCTCTTCTGATAAAAGTGACCGTCTGGCAACCGGAAGGTTCCTGGTTCGATCCCTGGCTCCTCCTAGCCAAGTGCCGAGGTGTCCCTGAGCAAGACACCTACCCCTGACTGCTGTTCCCGTGCATGGTCGACACCACCGTGTGTGTGTGTGAGTGTGTGTATGAATGGGTGAATGTGAGGCACACTTGAATGGCCACAGGTTAGCGTGGTATAAAGCAGCAGTCACCAGTCCTGCTACCCGACTCAACAGGACTAGGAGGGTTCAAAGAGACACCTGTAACGTTGACGGCGTTGATGGCAGCTTCGGGAACCTTGTGCCAGACGTCCACGAGGCTCGCGGTGTGGATGACCACGTGGGCCCCACGCGCAGCCTCCCGCACGCTGGAGTAGTCCGTGATGTCCCCCTGGACCACGGACACCTTCACGCCATCTGGGGGAGGAAGACGTGTGACACACCGTGAGTCTATATACATAAAGGGTCTGAAAAGTTCTAGAATAAATAAAGTTTTATGATGGATTAACATACTCATATTAAACATTATCATATTATATAAAAATTATTAAAGCCAAGACTTGTTTACCCAAGATGTTGACCAGGCCAGGACATTCCTGTCTCGCTAACGTGTCGTGTTTCAACATTACTGTTGAAACACGACCTCAAAATGAATAAATGATTATTCCCAGCATGACATTCAGCTTCAGACTCAGATCTGGTGACACTCGGCTATACAGCACAACGATAATTATCTGGAGTCTTCTGTTGAGTCGAAAATGATTATTTATAGAAAAGTGCCCAAAATGGCAGTTCACTATTTAGTTTCCTTTTTTTGTCACCTTGGGCTCACAAAAACACATTCAACAATGCGTACATATATAGGGTACAGAATATCCCTTGATGACCCTTTATCTCAACATAGTGCAGGTTTAATGTCCAACAGAGCTATTAAACAGTAACATGTGTCTCGACTGCAGTGTGGACTCATTACTGATAAACTTGGTGTTAAGTTGAGTTTGAATTTTAAACCAATAAATGATTCTGTCTCAATATCTAGTGGCTGTCTTTCACAATATATCGAGACAGACAATCAAAAGTGGACCAGAGTAAAAGGATTTTAAAAGTTCCCTGGATGGATTGACTCTCTAGTTGAGATGTTTTTAAATAGCTGAGGTAGAATCTGGAAACATCATTACTGTCTCATTACTGTCTCTTTCATCATTCATAAAGAGCCTTAAGACTGCTAGAAAACATTAATACATACAGTACTAACACTAGAAAACATACATTAATACATACAGTATTAACACTAGAAAACATACATTAATACATACAGTATTAACACGGCTCACTAACCCTAACCCTTATTAACACGGCTCACTAGAATACATGATTAACATTACATACAGTATTAACATGGCTCACTAGAATACATGATTAACATTACATGCAGTATTAACACGGCTCAGCAGAATACATGATTAACTTTACATACAGTATTAACACGGCTCAGCAGAATACATGATTAACATTACATGCAGTATTAACACGGCTCAGCAGAATACATGATTAACATTACATACAGTGTTAACATGGCATGTGTTACCTGTGCGGTGGTCCACCAGGCGGGGGTCCACCACCTTATCAAACAACCGGACCTCGGATGCCTGGTCCTCCTGCTCCAGCAGGACGCGCAGCAGGTGGCGGCCCAGGAAGCCGCAGCCTCCGGTCACCAAGAAGACGCGGTGCCGTCCAGACATCCTGATGTTGTGACGACGAGGTCCAGCTCCAGTGTGCTCCAACGAAAGTCCGAGCCTCCTACCAACAGCTGGGTGTTTCCTGTAGGTCCATTTCCAGTGTGCTTCAACGAAGGTCCGACCCTCCTACCAACAGCTGGGTGTTTCCTCTGGGTGTTTCCTCGTTCGACTCGTTGAACTTCGGCCAGGACTTTGGTAACCTACCCGTTTATCAGGGGATTATGGATTACCCTAAGCCTAACTCTACACCAAACGTCTTCTGGGTTCTTGTTCTCAGCTTCACCCAGCGGTGGCAGCAGAGTCCTCGCACATCACCTTCCTGCTGTCAAAACGATCATTCAAACATTGGACTAAATTGGTCTCATGTAGCACATTTGATTGCTAAAGTGTAATAAATGGATTTTACATAAATATTTGAATGGAAAATAATTGCAGTGACAACAAAGCAATATCGAAGTATTACTACACAATAGGACACACCTGTATTTATTGGATTTTTAAATATTTGTATTTCCTATCTGTCCAGTGTAGTAATAATATCTGTTATTGGTTTGGAGTCACTGGGCCTCATGACATTTGGCTTTTGAAAATAAATGATGAATTTCCAACGTGACCCAGAGAATGTCTTTAGCAAACTAAACTTGGCATTATTAAATGTCAGATCTTTAGCAGGCAAATCACTTTTAATTAATGATTTCATCATAGAGAATAAAGTTGATTTTATGTTTTTAACTGAAACTTGGGTAGACCAAAACTACAGTGGAGTAGTTCTTGTTGAATCCGCTCCTCCTCATGTCAACGTTATGAGTGAGGTCAGGGCAGCCTGTTTAATAAGGCAGATATCATTTGGAAAGTTTGCATCCTTTGAATATCTTGCTCGCATATTGAAATCTGCCTCTTGTGTTTTACTATTAACCATTTTCAGGCCACCAAAATACTCAGCAAACTTCTTTGATGAATTTACAGAAGTATTATATGTATTGAGTTGACTGTGTAACCATTGTCGGTGATTTTAATATTCATATTGATAACTCCACCAACAGCAGTGCTGAAGAACTTATTGAGGACAATTTCGAATTGACTCCAAAGGTCTTAATATTGGTCTTTCTGATCACTTTTGTGTTGTCTTTGAGATGTCTACTACTACTGCCATGCATATTCAGACAATACAACACCAATACATTCTCTAGGTTGCCTGCACTCACTTTACCCCCGGTCAATGATCTTGTGGATAGTTTCAGGTCTAAAATTACAAATATTATTGATGCAATTGCACCCACAAAGGTTCAAACTATCTTTGTTAATAAAAAAGCACAATGCAGAACTTCAGTAAAACTCCAATAAACAGAATGTGGGAAAACTCTTATATACAATGACATTTACAAAGAGATACTTCTTATATACAGTTCAAAACTAAAATCCAGATACACAATGACATTTAGAAAAAGATACTTCTTATATACAATGACATTTACAAAGAGATACTTCTTATATACAATTCAGAACTGAAAAAAGGAAGAGAATCCTTTTTTCCCATCCTCATCAACAAAAAGATAAATAACGCACAGGAGAGATCCACTACAGACAGGGTTAGGGGTTAGGGTCAGGGTTAGGGGGTTAGGGTTAGGTTTCTATCAGGGGAATTTCCACAGGCCTTGAAAACTGCAGTTATTACACTTCTTCTGAAAAAGAATAATCCTGGCGCATCAGTAATTACAGGCCTTACATATCCAACCTATTGTTTCTAAGTAAAATCATTGAAAAAGTTGTTTTCCTACAACTCAATACATTCCTGGCATCAAACAATATTTTTACATTCGTCAGTCTGGATTCCGACCCCATCACAGCACTCTGTCGGCTCTCGTCAAGGTTTTATATGACATTCAGTTCTGGTATTATTAGATCTCAGTGCTGCATTTGATACGGTGGATCATAGCATATTGATCATAGCTTTACTACTGTAAAGCCGTTTTCACAGGTCTCTCTAAAGAATCTGTTGGACAGCTCCACTCATCCACAATGGATGATCCCTGCACTGGCTTGCTGTTTGCCAGATAAGTGAGTTCAACATATCACTAGTAGTGTATAAAGCACTAAATGGGTTAGGACCAAAATACATCTCTGATCTGCTCGTGTGTTCTGAGCCCACTAGAGCTCTCAGGTCATCAGGGACCGGCCTGCTCTCAGGCCACCGGGGACCGGCCTGCTCTCAGGCCAGGCCACCGGGGACCGGCCTGCTCTCAGGCCAGGCCACCGGGGACCGGCCTGCTCTCAGGCCACCAGGGATGACATGTATCTGAATTCACTGAGTCGCCACATTAATAAATAGTAAATGTGAAGTGCTTCTTTGCAGCCAAAATGTCAAAACATTTCCACAAACAACGTGGGCGGTGTCGTTTATTTAAAAAATATTTTAATGCACCATTAATAAAGAGTCCAACGCATTAATACAAGAGAAATATTGCAAATAATATTAAAAATAATAATCATCCAATTAAAAGGAAACAATAGAAAATAACTGAATGGAAGGTATGTACATCTTTCCCCCTGGAGTCGAGAGCAAGAGAAACTATTTATTTACAGCTTGGAATCGAGTGTTTCTACGAGAAACAGACACATCTACAATATTTACACGTGTTTCTTTGAAAATCTTCTTTTGAACCTTGAGTAGAGACAGTGGGTTTGTACTGAAAAACTGCCGTTGCAAAAAGACAAAGACATTTCTATTCGTCCTTCCGGGAGGCAAACCAACAATCTGTTGAAAGTAAAGAAAACCCAAGAACAGGAAGAAGACCAAGAACAGAGAAGCTAAGAAAAAGACAAATCATGAACCCCTTTGAGTCTTCTCCCGTTTATCTGAAGCTGAACAACGCTCATTTATCTCTAGAAGACACACAGCCCAGATACCTGAAAGCACTATTATTCACTGTATGAGTATCAGTCTGCAGGGGGTCATTTGATAATACATGTGCCCTCGAATAAAACAAAACATTCACACCTCAGTGAGCAAAGATAAAAGAGAGACAGATCTTGTGGAGTTTGGTCGGAGTAGCGGGTAAATAAAACATGAATAAGGGATCAGACTGACGGGTTTGGGCTGGGTGGCAACATTACAGACAGAAAGAAAATTTGTTCATTTTCGTCACAAAGAAAATAACACCTCACATAACTGGTTAGACATTAAAACTCAGTGACGACGCATTAAACCAACACCAATCACTTGTATCCTTATCACTACTTTTCTCATTTTTTTGTAACATTTGCAACAATAAAACTAAAATGTATAAAACAGTTCATACTCTGCAGAGGGAGGGACACTGCGGGGGTGTGGTGGGGTGTGGTTAACGGCTCGATCGCCGTGGCGACCGTAAGACACTTACAGCTAACAGAACGCGGCGATAACAAGAACTACAATAGTCATATTTAATACTATTGAATGAACCAAGGATGAAGGAAAAAAGCTCCAAAATAATCTTCATTCTTGGAAAATGTTGCATAACTGAAGACCTAATTCAACAGAGGCTGTTATGCTAAAACATGGGCCTCTCTTATTTTTAAAACCCTGAATTTGTTTTTTCTGTGCGGATGTCAGCGTGTCTGCGTGT
>OMNO01051607.1:2482-14090 GCA_900303215.1 Trachyrincus scabrus
AAGTACTGCAGTATACGTAAAGGAGCGTGTGTTTTTCATCGGGTTACGCAATGCTACTCTGACCCGTACATCTGCTGCAACAGGATAGAATAGATCAGGCCGCATGTGGAGGTTATTATCTCAAGCGGCTAGGCCGGCCGCGGAGCACGGCCCATGTGAAAACACGGCATCTTCCTCACACGCCGTTTCCCCCCCCCCATCTGCTCCCCGCAGCCGAGCGACTGAGGAAGAAGTGGGAGGAAGAGGAGGAGGAGAGGCTCAAGCAGATGTCAGAGCCCGTGGAGCCAAAAAGTAGGACGCCATTTACTGCTCTTTCTAAACCCCGCACAGGCCGAAGTGTGTTCACAGAAACAACTCTGTTTACAGTGTTGCCTGTGGTAATTATTGTTATTGTGGAGCGTGTGTGTCTATCTGACCGCCTGTCTGTCTGTCTGTGTGTGGTTTTGTGCATGTCTGCATGTGTGTGGTAGTGTGTGTGTGTGTGTGTGTGTGTGTGTGTGTGTGTGTTTGTGTGTGTGTGTGTGCGTGTGTGCATGCATGCATGCATTTTGTGTGTGGTTTTGTGTGCACACATGCGTGTGCGTGTGTGTGTGTGTGTGGTTACGCCTTGTGCCTGAGGTTTACACTGTGGCCGGATACAGTTGTATAACTTATACATTTTAATTTGTAAGTATTGCCAGAGAGAACCACAGGCTTGGACCAGAGGAGGTTATGTGTGAACACGTAACAGATGATTGTACATTGCTGTTAAGCTTTTACAGTCAATAATGTTATTTCATATTGGATGAACAGTTCAGACTGTTGTGCTCTTATGAAAGAGTAAGCAAACCACTGGAACAGCAGCGTCCATGGTTAAACACTGTTTATGGGTCTCTCTATTCTATTAGTCCCGAGTTTCCTGTCTGGGATTTAAAAAGTACCGTCCTGTCTTCTACTATTCTACTTCTATTCTACTCTAGCCTCTTTATATTTATATGTATTTATTTTTATACATTTGTTGGTGTTGGTTGAGACTTCAAGGTGCCTTCATGCTTTTAAGACGTAGTTGGTGTGTTTCTGACCTGAGTGTGTGTGTGTGTGTGTGTGTGTGGTCAGAGTGTCCTCCTCTAGGTCTGGAGTCTCACCGGGTGGAGGACGACCAGCTGCTGGCATCTTCTCAGTCACACCACGGCTTCGCTGCCCAGAGAGGACGCCTCAACATGCAGGTACACAGGACGGTAGAAGACAGGACGGTACTTTAAAAAAAGAATCCCAGACAGGAAATTCGGGACTAGAGAATAGAGCACAGTATAATAGAATAGAGAGACCCATAAACAGTGTTTAACCATGTATGCACACACACACACACACACACACACACACACACACACACACCTTTCTCCTCACATTTAATGTATTTAGAAATGTAGGGTTAGGGGTTAGTGTAGGCCTACCATCTGTCATTTCTTGTGAACTGCTATGCAACCAGTATGTAGTCGTAATAGTGAAAATAGTCTCCGTGATGATCTTCCTCTGTGCTTGTCTGAAGGCCTCTGATGAAGAGGACGATGTGTACGGTGGGGCGTGGTGCGCGGACCCAGAAGACATCAGCCACTGGTTCCAGCTGGACGCCCGCAGGGAGGTGGAGTTCACCGGGGTCATCACCCAGGGCAGGAACTCAGACAGCAGGTCAGGCCCGGGGGACGGCAAAAAAAAACGCTACCGTGTGATTCATTATTTAAGATTTTAACGGTCGCGCTCGGCGGTTCTCTAATATATAAGAGAGTACTGCTTCACACCCGCGTTGGGAAAAAAATCGCGGCCTGCAACAGCAACTGCGTTTCCCGAATCGGACCAATGACGTCATGACGTCTCGTTTATGTTGCAGACCGCGATTGTTTCGCAACAGATAGCCGAGCATGGCGGTTCCCTTGAAGGAATCAGGGTGGCGGTGGAATTAGAACGTGACAAAGACGAAAGTCATCTACAATTGATCTTATTTACTTTTTTCCGTAGTGAGGATTTCGTGTCGTCCTTCTACGTTGCATTCAGTAACGACAGCCGCGATTGGACCGTCCTTCATGATGGCTACGCCGAATGGGTCAGTAAGCAAGGGAAAGGATAGGTTTTTGACCCCTCGCCGAAAAGGTACTGGGTTCGAAACCCCCGATGTCCCGAGGCGCCCTTGAGCTAATGCTGCTCCTTAATGACTCCTTTATCTATTCGGTTGCCTTGGATAAAAAACGTCTGCAAATGACTCAAATAGTTGTAATAGTCTTAATCTTGTGTTTCTCTACCTGTCAGTTGTTCTACGGCAACGTGGATAAGGACACTCCGGTCATGGCGCAGTTTGACGTTCCCGTGGTGTCCCGCTACATCCGGATCCTTCCTCAGAGCTGGAATGGCAGCTTGTGTCTCCGCTCCGAGGTCCTGGCCTGTCAGCTACCCAGTCAGTACCACACAAACACCCGGTCTGCCCAGTCAGTACCACACCAACACCCGGTCTGCCCAGTCAGTACCACACCAACACCCCATTCAACTAATTTAACTAACAAACTCCCATTGAGTTTGTCAATGAGGACATGAGTGCACGTTGTTCCAATTGCATATGTTGTATACATTTTGAATTTCATATATAGTATGCTCGGCTGGTAGAGCATGGCATTACCACTCCCGGGGTTAGGGGTGTGATTCCCACTGGAACACCCATGATCAGAATGTATGTGCTCGCGGTAGTATTGTTAAGATGCTTTGTATATATTTATGGCCTATATTTATATTTACAGACTTGTACTGAATATATGACACAAATATGTATCGTCATGTGTATGGGGCAATAGCACTGGGACAATAGACAGGAGCATGTCGGTAACAGTGAACCTCAGATTTACGTGGTGGCCATGCCGCTTCCCCCAGACAGATACCACACCGAGAACGAGGTCAACGCCTCGGACGCTCTGGATTTCAGACACCACAACTACAAGGAGATGAGACAGGTTAGTGATGATGAGCCTAATTCATACAAAACGAGAAGAAAGGTAAAGTAAAGTAGGCGGTGGTCTTGGTTCACAATGGGCCTTATTCACCTAGCGGCCATCTTGGTTCCAAACGGTAGCTGCGTGGGGGAAACTAGCTACCCAGCTACCTCAAACAGATGATCTCAACTGACCATTTCTCCTGCTAAATTCCTCCTCATCCTCTTCCCCGTTTGATGAAGATGATGAAGGTGATAAACGAGGAATGCCCCAACATCACCCGGATCTACAACGTGGGCAAGAGCTTCCAGGGCCTGAAGATGTACGCCATGGAGATCTCCGACAACCCCGGGGAACACGAGAGAGGTAACCAGGAACACACACACACACACACACACACACACACACACACAGGGTTTAGTTAGCGTGCTAGCTTGTTATTGCTAGTTAACATGTTAGCAAACAGGCCATTGGTTAAGCTACATGGTAACATCTAGCAGGATAGTGTGGTGAGTAGTGTGTGTTGGACTCCCTGCTGAAAGGGTTCGATCCCCAATGTCCCAATGTGTAATTCCCAATGTCCCGAGAGTAACGAGTTCAAGGCAAGGTTTCATGGCTAAGGATTGTATAGCGTGAGTAAATCTTGTAAGAAATGCAGTACAGAGATGTATTAAATTGATAAAGAGGTAGAGATAATATTTTTCTTCAACATTAAAGTGCCATATGGGTGTAATTCTAACTTTGGCCAGTTTTCCCCGTTCTCCTTGTGTGCGTATAGCTGTATAGATTGTGTGGTTTTAGTCGCCGTGATCCTACATTATTAAACTCAGTCCACTGCCAATGTCATGTTGAAAATGTGTGGAAAATCTCCCTGAAACATTGAAACCATCTTAATCAATACCACACAAACATGATATGAGTGTCCTGCAGTAACCGCCACTCATTCGTTCCCGATGACGTAATTGACACCAGGTGAACCCGAATTCCGCTACACCGCGGGTCTCCACGGCAACGAGGCGCTGGGCCGGGAGCTCCTGCTGCTGCTGATGCAGTTCCTGTGTAAGAAGTACAACGAGGACGACACCAGAGTGCGCCGCCTGGTGGACAGCGTGAGAATACACCTGGTGCCCTCGCTGAACCCCGACGCATACGAGCTGGCCTTCGAAATGGTAAATATATCCCCAAATTAAGACTTCGAGTATATAGTGGAATTATCTTTCTTAGGATTCTGTGATATACAGAATCCTAACAAATCCACATCACATTGGGATTCCAATATGAAAAAATAAAGCCGAACAAAGAGAACAGGCTCTTATTATTACATTAATGTGATCTGATATCGCTGTGTAGTAAACCAGGTAAAAACCCATAGTGGTCCTGATTAACTCAACTGGTAGATCATGGCATTAAAGTATAACTTTGCCGATTTTCAACCTTATCTCTATCTGTCCACATTAGGGATATAGTGTGAAGAACACCTGCAGTTGTTGCCGATGCTCTCTGTGTCTCAGCTCAGCGCAGATGCTAAATCTTACCCCAACTCCGTCATTTGACAGAGTTGGGGTAAGAATTGCCTCATCCAGCGGACAAAAGTAGCGGGGAGATCTGGGTGCAGGCAACAATGAGAAAATTTGCATACACTACCCACACTGAAGGTTATAGGGGGTTAGATTCCCACTGGGACCACCGATGCCAGCGACATGTACACTCACGGTATTGTGACACTTAGCAGCACGGTAGCAGTTTGGTGGACGATTTTCGTCCACCAAACTGCTACCGTGCTGCTAAGTGTCACAATACCGTGATATTTTCTCTGTTTGATCCCGTTTTGTCCTAACTTTCCCCCAGGGTTCGGAGATGGGCAACTGGGCGCTGGGCCACTGGACGGACGAAGGGTACGACATCTTCCAGAACTTCCCGGACCTCAACAGCATCCTCTGGGGGGCGGAGGACCGAGGCTGGGTGCCCCGCATGGTGCCCAACCATCACATCCCCATCCCCGAAAACTTCCTCAACGGCTCCGTAAGTTTACCACGCAGGGCAGGAAGGCGCCGGGTTCGATTCCCACCGCCAATGTCTCCCCAGTCTACCTGTACAGGCAACCATGGGCAGGATGCCCTGACCCCAACCTGCTGCTTTAAAAAGACAGCTATCTGAATCGCTTTGGATGAAAGCCTCTGCTAAATGGCTAAATGTGAATAGTTACTAGTTATGTAGACGTAGATTAAAAATGGACTTAAAGAGACTGTATTACCGGTACTTGCTCCCAGTTCACTCCCACGGTTTAAACACTATATATAGAACTACAATACAACAGAACAATATATAAACCTATATACATCATATCAAATGGTAACAGTTCAAATATACGGTGTAAAATAGTGAGGCAAGGGGACACACATTTTGTAAAGGCACAATACAAACATGTACAGGGAAAACGATAGCACGACTGACCGATTTGGACCTGTTTTCCCGGTAGGTCGCCGTAGAAACCAAAGCCGTCATTTCCTGGATGGAGCGCAGCCCGTTTGTCCTGGGCGCCAACCTGCAAGGAGGAGAGAAGGTGGTGGCGTACCCGTTTGACATGCAGCGCCCTCCAAAATCAGTAAGGCTGCTATTTAGTCCGGAGGATCAGACTAAGAACGAGACTTAAGTGTAATTGAAGGTGGAACCAAGTGAAGGTGTGAAGGGGTGCTCTAGCAGAGTGCTTCCCGACGTATTTCACAAATTATACCCCGTTTTTCTCTACGGGAACTGCGGTGGCATGTCGGGCAACCCCGGTCTACAGCGCATTTCCACCCGGCATCCCCTCTTCCCTCATCTTTCCCTCTTTGACTCTTTCCCTGGAAAGAACGACGCCCAGGGCTCCCGGCGCGGCCAAAGACCCGGAGTGGAGCGCGAGATGAGCGAGGAGACGTGGGCGCGGATCCAGCGGCAGAACGAGGGCGCGCTGCGGGAGACGCCCGACGACACCATGTTCCGCTGGCTGGCCATGTCCTACGCCCACAGTCACCTGACCATGACCGAGAGCTACAGGGGGTCTTGCCACGCCGATGACATCACCAGCGGCCAGGGCATCATCAACCGGGCCAGCTGGAAGCCCGTGGTGGGGAGTAAGTGTAGACGCGGAGACGGACGATAATGAAAGAAAACACGACAAAGTTCAGCTTCTAGTTTCAGGAGCTTAACGAGGCTTAATGTACCTAAACAAACTGCTAGAACCCCCAAATGTTGCACATATTACGTTTACCATGAGTACTAACATTATTTAAAGAGGAATGCATTTTGTGCTCGCAGTTTGTTGCATTTTCTTTAAATAATTTTCTGTTTTATAGTACTCATGGTAAGCTTCATCTGTGCACAATGCTCAGAAAATGAAATAAGAAATGCAAGTCCTTGAAGTACAACAGAATACAAAATGGAAGAGGAATATTTTACTCCATCCTTTTTGTGATCGTTTCACAGGGTCTACATTAACATTACAGACACAAGTAATATAGATAACACCCTTGAGACGTTCTCAAAAACCCTATCCCCTTCATACATTTAATATGCAAAATGCTGTTTTTACTTCCATCATCGAACTCAAAGTGTAGGTTGTGTATGAGAAAATAAACTTAAACTTATATAAACTTATTAATTATCATTATTATTAATTAGTATTAATTAGGAATTAACGTGAATCACGGTATTTAAGATATTTAAGAAAGGAGGTGAAAAGATGAGAGATAAGATCCAGAACATATGGAGATATGTGTGTATTTCATGTCCCCTCTCTCTGCAGGCATGAATGACTTCAGCTACCTGCACACCAACTGTTTTGAGCTCTCCATCTTCCTGGGCTGTGACAAGTTCCCTCACGAGAGTGAACTTTCTAAAGAGTGGGAGAACAACCGTGAAGCACTGCTGTCCTTCATAGAGCAGGCGAGGACCTGCGGATAAAACGAAAAGATGCAATAACTGTCCTGACTAGTTGTTCCCCTTTCTATTCAGGGCTGAATGTTTATCGTATTAAATTACTTTGTGTAGGCAAGTTATGGGAAAGAAAACGGGAGCATGGGAAGGATAGGAATGTAGTGGTGACGGTGTTTGACTCCTAGCTGAAAAGTATCTGGGTTCGAACCCCAATGTCCACAGTCGGCGTCCTTGAACAAAGACGCCCCTCCTCCTAAATGTATAGAAAGCATCTAATTACTGCAAGTCGCTTTGGATAAAACTGCTAAATGACTAAAGTAGTACTATCTTGTACTATCTTGAGTGTTTACGGCTCTGTTCTCCTCACCAGGTGCATCGTGGGATTAAGGGTCTGGTCAGAGACATGGAGGGCAACCCATTAGCTAATGCCACCATATCGGTCGAGGGAATAAAACACGACATCAAAACAGGTGCTTCAGGATGCCGTCTATGAGTTATACGTTTACGGAGGAGAAATACACTCCACTCACTGTATTGCGCCGCTGTTTCATTGAATTCCATTTTCGCTTACTTTTGAAGGTGTGAAAAGCCTCGTGACCCCACACATTGTTTTATAACCGTATCGACGTCTCCATGTTGCAGTGAATGCATGCAAATTGCGGCACATTAGTCAGTCAGTAGTGGTTTGCTCGTGGCTATGAATCATCAGCCAGTCGGTTTGCTTCTTTCAAGTTAATTTCTGAAATAAAATAATATACCATCAATTATCCATCTCCCACGACCCCATGTGTATCCCAGGCTCCATGTAGGGGTCCCAACCCCAAGATGGAAGCCAATCTCTGACCCTAACCACCCTCTCTCCCCTCGTGTGACCGTTTCAGCTGCGGCCGGGGACTACTGGCGCCTGCTGAACCCCGGGGAGTACCGGGTGATGGCCAGGGCCGACGGCTACTCGCCCCAGACCCGCCTCTGCATGGTGGGCTACGAGTCCGGCGCCACGTCCTGCAGCTTCAACCTGGCCAAGTCCAACTGGAACCGCATCCAACAAATCATGGCCATGAACGGCAAGACCCTCAAAGGAATCGGGACCACTCCTAAAAAGACGAGCGTCGCAGTCGTCGGCGCTAACGCGGCCGGACCGAACGACGCCAACAGCGACGGCGGGAAGGTTAGCAGCGCGGTGGTCGCTAGCGCGGGGGCCAACTGGAACGCAGATCGACTCCGGCGGCTCCAGGCAATGCGCGCGCGAAAGTTGCGTTTCATGAGATTGCGAAACAGCCGGACGAAGACTCTCGCTGCTACCACGGCGACCACCACCACCACCACCACCACCACCACGCCGCCCCCGACAACGATATCGACGACGGAGGAAAGCGTGGTTAGCACGACGTCCTGGTACCAACCCCTGGGCGGTTGGTCCACCGAGAGCCCGTTTGACGGGGTGGTTTTCGAACCGGCGGCCACGCAGGACTACCCATTTGAATACAGTATTGATGACTTCTAAACAAGTTTATCCACTCTGTGTGTAAAAGAATTACTTAAGCAGCCCAAATGTTGTTGACTTGCCATCAGCCTATGACAAAGTTAGTTTTTGCATCTCTATGGTGGATATAAAAGAAAGTATTGTAAGTTTATATCCATGTTTTTTTTTTTATGTTTATACAAAATTGACCTGAAAACGGTTTCTGCTGAGCAGAGACGATGGAATAAAAAGAAAATGGGTCAGCATTAGAAACACTGCTTGCTTTTAGTTGTTTTTTTAGGTATGTCACATTACACTAAGTATGAGTCACTGAAAGATATGAAAGACTATGGCATCATCAATAACCGAATTCTGAATAGACTCTGCATGAACTGCATAGTGCCCACGTTTTAAAAGCTAAATAATTGTATACAATTATTTCTTCTAATCATCAGGTGTCATTCATATTACGCAATCAACTTCACATATTTTGCAACGATGCCTGAATATTAAATAAATAGATTGGTTTCAGACTAAAGTATGTAATGTAAGTTATGTTGATTAATAAATGTATGCCAATAAGAGAAAGCTAAACGAACTCAATACAGCGTTCACCATCGTCTCACGGACAAAGATTAAAAGAAATATCAACCCAAAAGGTTTATTTTATAATATACACAAAAAATATACAATTCTGTTATTTTCTCCACCCCAAATGTAGCCAGGTTGGGCATAAACATAAAAAAAAGAAGAAACATAACGACAAACATACATTTAAAAGCTTCCATATATGGTCACTTGAGAGTCAATATAAGGTCATGTCATAGCCCATATATGGACACGTCATAGACCATATATGGTGACGCCATAGTCCAATGTTGTCCAATCCACTTATCTCCAGGTTGGATCAATACCAGAGGTCCAATGAAAGCAGTCCATGTGTCTGATGCGTGCCCAGGTTAGGTGGAGGGCTTGGCCTTGGGCTTGTGTGTTTTTCTTCCCTGTCCTGAGCTGCGGAAACTCTTCAGAGGGTTGTTTGCTCTGTTGCTTTTCTGGGATGAGAGAGAGAAGTTATTCTGTTAGTGTTATGATCCATTTACCATTTATGGAGGGGATTCAAGTTGAGTCTGCTGAGCACTTTTGTAAACAAATCGCGGGGAAAAAGCTAAGTAAGCACTGTTCCAGAATCATACTCGTAGTTCTGCTTTTCAAGGGTTTGGCCAGGATTACTAGCCTTGTGAGAACACCCAGATATTCGAGTTTGCGTTTCGGAATGAATATCAGTCCGGCCTTAGCCGGGCAGCAATTGATTTCCACATATGGGCGTGGCCTTACGTTGTTCAAAAAAACACCAGCCAATCAGATTAAATAACTAAGTGACGCTCTTGCCGAATCTGGTTGGAAATGAAGCAAAAACATCTTCTCCTCCATGCGATTGTCTGTTCATCTTTTAACATCGTTATTCAGTCTACTTCAGAAATAAACTATTGATTGCTACATTTTCCTCGGGCGGTGCCATTATTTGTTTTAATTGGGCAGACTGCTGCTCCTTGTTCTCCATGAACTCAAACTCCCTCCCCGATCCCTGATTGGACCTATCTTTTTTTTTTTCAGACTGATCAGACTGATCTGCAGAGCGTAACAGCATGTGAACCAGCGAGATCAGGGTGGTCTGACGAGGCTGCAGAATTACTAGAATAGAACAAAAAAATGTTTTAGGTTATGGCGTCCAATCTGGTACGCTTACCTTGAAAAAGGGCTTGGCCAGGGCGAAAACCTTATTCCTCCTCCTCCTGTTCTTCTGGGACATGGGGTCTATCACACCTCGCAGCACCTCAGGAACTGGACGGAGGTGGGAGACAATCAATACTCAACTCCCTCTGAGAACAGTACTATGGTGGAAGTCCTTTTATACTCCAGTAGAAGCTTTTGGTTTTGGCAAAACTTCTGCCAAAGAAATACGTCACTCACTGAGGTAGTCGGGGACGTTCTTCATGTGTGGCTTCACCACGGCAGGGTGCAGGTCTTTATCGTGTCGCAGGAGCTGCAGATCCCTGGGGTTGTCATCGAAAAAGGTCTGGAAAGGAGGCAGGAGGAGGAAATCACATGTAAACAACAGGAAATAAAAGGGTAGTGTGGTGGTGTTTATTATCCAGGCGGTAGACCCACCTTTAGTTTCTCAGAGTTGAGCAGCTCCTGCTTGATCTCCTTCAGCCTGGCTTCCTTCACCGCCTGCTTGGTCACCGAGCGCATGGCATCCTAGGAACACAAGAAAAAAAGTCGATTTAAAATCAGATTACGATTTAAAAAAAAGAAAACCGGAAATATTAACTTCAAAGTAAAAGTCCTCTCGAATGGTGGAACACTTACCCTACACCTGTACCTGAATCCCTCGATCTGCTCCATCTTGAACTCGTAGGGGTTCAGCATGCATGCACCGTTTTCTGGAGAAGAAGAGAAGGGGGGGGATATCAAGCTCTGAAGCGCCTCCATTTTTATAATTTTAATTTTTTACAGTTTTTAACGATACAAGTGACTAGCGTTGCCTGCGGAATCCGCCACACCGTTCCGCTGCCTATACAGGCGTGAGCCTACGACAAATACCCTGAATCCCGGACACGGTACCTTGTACAAGTGACTCCTTCACGTCGTCGTGCACCGGCACCTCCGTGTGGGAGACGAAGGACAGAGCGGTGCCCTGGTTGTTCGCTCGCGCCGTTCTGCAGAGCGGAAAAAAACCCAAGATACACTTGAAGGCGACCGACCGGCTTCGGGCTTCAAAGCGTCCCCCTTTAGAAAGCGACGGTAGCGGCCCTCGCATTACACCCCCCGGGTTTATTCACGCTGCTTTAACCCGGAAGCCAATCTGCCTCGATTAAAGCCAGACCTACCTCCCGACGCGATGCACGTAGGAGTCCACAGACTTGGGGAAGTCGAAGTTAATGACGTTGGAGACGTTCTGGAAGTCCACCCCTCGGGACACTCCGTACTCCTTGTCCCTGGACATACGACACGCACGATCGGATCAGAGACGACCAGCAAACCAGCAATGGGGCGCGTTTATAAATAGACGCGCGAAACGAAAACCCGATCGAAGACGTCCGAAAACTCACTTTGTCCCTTTTGTCTTATGCTGCTTCTTCCCTCCCTTCGTGCCCCCGGCTGGCGAGGGCGTCTTGGCCGTGGACAGCGCGTGTTCGTCGGTGGCGATGATGTAATCGTAGAAGCCTTGGTTGAACTGTGAGATGATGTGACACCTAGTGGAGGTGTAAACAAT
>OMNO01051630.1:3331-14186 GCA_900303215.1 Trachyrincus scabrus
AGACAATTCCCTGAGAGTGGTTGGTTATAAGCCAAACGAGTGCTACCACCTTTAGGCACCAGAAAAGCCTCAACCACTGCACCTCTCATATGGACTCCATTTGCAGTTGATGACCCATGGAGGGAACGGCTACCAAATGCATGCTGGAGCCATTTCAATCACCCCCCATGAAGAGTGAACTGTATAGCGTTCCTAAACCACTCGCAGTCTATACCTGGCCTCAGAGCGCACGTGCACATGCACACGCACACACACACACAGCAAATAGTGCCAAGTCATCATTGGACCCAATGAGAATAGGCTCGTTGGGATGGGTTATTGCTGCTTTTGCAATTTTCGACCAGCACATACATACGGCAGAAAATACAAATTAAGTTATGAAGTTAATTAAGTTCTCCATGCAAAGTAACGTTTGCAGGACTACTGAGTGGGAAAGTCAGTCAAATGATTTCAAATGAGTCCCAGTTCCTCCCTTGATTAACACAACAAAAAAAAACATTCTCTCCATCGCCTTTGTTCAAATGCTTGGTTGGATTTGTATTGGATAAGTATTTGGTTGGATAAGTGTTAACTTGTCAACAACTTCATACATATTGTCGCCTACATCGTTTTCATTACACTATTTAAAAAATTGGTATCACCATTATGGAAACAAAGCAGGCTACACTTGAACAAAATGTGTTTGGCTAAGTTACGCTGAATACCAAACATCATGAAGTATTTGAATATGCATGAGTTATATAGTGTATGATTTGATTGATGATTTTAGATAGAAAACTGATAGGCCCATCTCATTTGTTTCTGTGGGTGCATGTATAGGGGCCAACACAGGTGTATAGGGGCCAACACATCTCTCATGACGTTAATTATGGACGCTGGCATATCTACAGAGTCAGACCCATAATTAACTTAATGAGCTACACCATTTCTTCACCCCTACTATTAATATGGAAAGTCATCTGACCATTTTGTACTTATTTTCTGTCATTTTGGGTGTGGTTTTAAATAAGCCAAAATTGTTTCCTACCACGCCTTCACATGCATTTTATTTCTCTAAATATAAAGTGTTTGTTATAATTTGTGCAAATAAAGCAAAACAATTACACCCCTGAGGTAAAAGTCTATTGTGTATGGGGTGGGGCCTGTAGGCCTATGTATTGGCCTCACCCACTGGCTTCACCTCGCCAGGAAAGGAATAGGATATGTTTGTTGACATATAAGAACAAATCAATGTGAACGTGAATGTCCGATAAGAGGACCACGATAGGGTGCGTGTGAATGAGTGAGGCGCCCCCAGTAGGTAGCCCCTTCTAAATACAGCTGTTGGGAGATGTTGACCGTGACTTTATTTAGTAAATACTACTCTTTTCAAAAGCAGACCAAATAGCAATAACGTAAACCCTTAATAGTTGTGTTTTCACATCAACGTTGAATTTGTGTCTTTTAAGCGGTGACTCACAATACTGGAGTAGCCTATGTGGGCTGGTTATTATGAATTATACTATATGCCAATTAAGCTACTAATTATTGTCTATTTGTGAATAAATAGTTATCTAGCAACATTTTATTAAAAAAAATTAAAAAAAGAGACGTACCTGATTTTCTTTATTTGCAAATTTCTTCAATAATCCATTCTCTTAAAGAGGCTCTGAAGCTGTCTGCCTGACTAGTCTGAAAGCTGAATTTTCTGCGCAGAAAGTTATCTTCTCTGTAACGGTATGCAATGGAAAAAAAAGAAAAATGGACTGAACAGGAAATGATGACGGGTTAGTAACGAATAAATCACAGCTGTTTCATTGTCAAATGTTGTGGCTGCTTCTCCACACGTCCATGGCAATCGGCAAGTTAGTAGCATATTTGTCGATTGGAATGGAAGAAAATTAGGAATGGGAGAAAAATAAGCCAAGCATTGGGAAAAAGCCACATTGAATCGATCACTAGTCGCATGAGTGGGCTACAGTTTTCTGTTTGTTTGTTTTACTAAATATTTGCAGGCAAAGTTACGTGAGCGCTTCTTTTTTTCTTTCTAATTAGGATCCAATGGTTTAAACCAGAATACTCTATTTTGTGAAAAAGGCAAGACATTTCAGATAGCCTACCGTGAGTGTGGGGAACACAAGAAATCAGTGTAGCCTAAATGTTTTACAAAAGATCACTGCCACATCAACACAGCAGACTTTGTGGGCTTAATGTGCAATGTAACTTGACACTGAAATTAGTAAGTAACGATTCGCTTTGTTGGCAGACAAGTCCTATGAGCGACCCCTGGTGGAATCACGTGACTTCTCCAAAGCATAATCATCTAAGAAAACGTAATATTAAAATGATGGGAGTTGCCCTGAGATTACAAAACAATGAGGCCCATGAAAATAAATACTGCAAATCGGGCAGACTATGGAAGAATCACAAATATTACATATGTTTATTTTAAATCAAACTGAATCACATTTAAGAGTTAAAAACACTTCCATTGGTATTCCATCACTCTGTCTCATCACCCTAACATAAACTGAAAATAATAGGCCCTTCATAGCGGCCCATTCAACTTTAATAAGGTTAGCCCAATACAATATATATATGAGAAAAAGAAAAGCAGACAGTTGAACAAACATTACAACATCCCGAATAGAGAAGAATCAGCACAGCTACTTTTACTATGACAACACATGAATCATTGCATTTACTGCTTTGTTTGAATTCGAATTAAGTCAACATTTGTGTGAATACACAAGGTGAAGGGTGTGACACAAGGAATCAAACGTTGAATTTTCTTGTGGTATGGATAAGCGATTGAAAACAATTGTAGAAAATATTTCTTACAAAACATGCATTTTCAAGTCAGGCTTATACAAACATCAACCAGGTTGCCATATTGCTAATGAGTAAAAACAAAGCCATTGGCTCGGTGCTGATCAATGATGCCACTGGAAAACCCCTCTACCAAACCTTTGGTGGTCAAAAGCCATGATTGATATCTAGTCCACTAAATAGTAGACCCTTAAATTGGAACCCATTGGCCAATGTTAGTAATAATAATTTCAATTTAAAAAAGGGACCATTCAGGTACAACTGAGTGAATTAGTTTCATTAGTCAATTCTGTTTCCTTGAAATTTCCACTATCATATTAACTCCTGGCACTCACAGGCTTGGACAATAGGCAGGGACTTGATTTTGAATGATATCCATGATCCACGGGAGAATGTGAAATATGAATGGTATACAGCCTTGTCATATGCAGCCGTCAGTGGATTTGTACACTGCAAATACCAAAACCCTTCAGGAAGACATGTATTGGATCACACATAGGGTACAGTTCTCAAATGAGAGGGGAAAAGGAGAGGAATAAATAAATTGTGGTGTTCACAGTACTTAAGCTCCACCCTTAGAACTCTTATGGATTTCAAGGGAGCAGTTTAACTGAGAACAACATGGCGATCGAACACGGACTTCCTCTGTTCCTGGACTTGCCTTCTCCAGCGTTGTTGGGCATGCTCTACTTTGTTTAACACATTTGGTCGAGAGTGCGAGCGTGAAAGAACATTGTGAGCATTGGCAAAAGGCTGCTGGTCCTGAAAGCAAAAAACATAAAATGATTAGATAAGATAATAACCACGTCATCACTGTACTGGCATAATCCCTTATAACGCCTAACTTATAGACAGCATCATCTACTTTAGGAAAGGTAGAGCTTTAGCAAAACACGACATAAGAATACAAGAGCAACCCATACCCCAACATCATCATCATTTTGAATAAGCTGGGAATGTCCAAAGAGACGTCTTTTCAGCATGGGCTCCAGTAGAGTCAGGTACACCATGTAGAGAAGTAGCAGGCCCAGGATGGACAAGTACATTATGATTGTAGCCTGAGAATTGAGTGAGATTACCACAGTAGCAAGTTAATTATTTACAACAACACATGACCCAAAATAATGGTTGCCAGGGACTCTTAATCCTGTCTCGCACACATTGAAATATGCTTACTTTGATGGTTCCTGAGCTCCTCTCTTCATATTTACATTCACAGCGTAAACAATAAGCCTCCACATCTTTGCCGTCTACCGGCATGGGATCGAGCACGTGAAGACAGTTGCTGCAAAATACACACATGGAACACACAATGCAGTAAAACAAAAACGGGACGGTTTACGTTTGGTCAGCCAATACATTGAGATGTTGAGAAGCACAACATACCAATCTTTAAGGGAAACATTTTGCTTATAAATGTGTCCAAGAACTTCTTTGTAGGGCGGGCAGATGCATTTACAGCGGACGTCCTCCGAGTTCTGTGGAATAAACACAATGTGTAGTTTAATCTCGACGAGCCTCGGAGACTTGTTTTTACGGCGATAATACGGTACGTGTTGAAAAGTCAAGATAGCCAAAATAGATTCCCTAACACTACACAATAGTTTATATATATATTATCACAGTGACATAAGCAATTAAAAGGTAGGCGTTACTTACTAAGAATAATATGCTAAACTAGCTAGCTGGCTATATACTCTTACCTTCGCACCCGCAAATGTCAACGATAGAAAACAAACCAGGGACACAATTTCTAATGTGATAACTGGTTTCATTGTCTAAAAATGTGGAACACCGTTCGCGTAGGGCAATAACAAGCTATGGCCAGGTTTGTTGGGTCTAAATACTCCGCACTCACTGTTGATACCTAGTTTAGCAACACAGCCTAGCTTCCTACCAGCTGACTGGCGGCTTCCGCTAGTTCACAGTGACGTCATCTATTCATATTTCAAAGGGGGTTTGGACAGTGGGCTAATCTCACACAAAATAATTGGTGGGAGTATACGAATTAAATAAATATAATTGAATATTCTACGGAATAAATCACACAACGCAGTTTACCATTTTATTTACAACACGTTAGATAGTACAAACAATATAACATTTATCATCTCTAAGACAATAAAGAAATTCTATTTGTACAAAACTCAACTTTCATAACTTTTCATCACATGCCTATTTGACTTTCTGTAGCTCTATATAATCTATTCATATCACTCCAACTCATTTGACATTAAAATATGATTTGTTTTGTCTTTGGTTGCTGGTTCATATTAAAATGTTAATACATTGTCCTCTTGAGAGATTGCTTTGTTTCACAATAGCCTAAGAAGAGCCACAATGCATATGAATTGTTAATTGATAGAATACAGTGGCACCCAACACATTACCATGAAGCACCAATACATTGGAAAGTAAGAAGTGTCAATACTGTGTCCCAAATGTAGCCACTAGCCTACAATACATTAACATTTAATCTAAAACTTTTTACATCATATACAATTTTTTTTAGTATAAATGCTTTTGTGATGTCACTACATACTGTACATTGTAGTGCTATATTGTTCTGAAAAAAGAAACTATTTTGTGATAAATGTGTTTCTTGTTTTTATCAATTTTTTGTCAACACTAATTGCAAAACATACAGTAGTCTACAGTAGTCTGTTTTAGCTAAATACTAGATATCTTATCTAGCTACCATTTATGAGCGTGCTATATCATGCTATTAGTAACATTCTCTTAATGTTGTGTTTTGAATATTCAGCATTAAACACATATTAAAACATGCATCCGATCCCACTAATATAAAAATAAGAACTTTCACAAATCTTTTAACACAAATGCTAACTCAATCATACATGAGCAGATGTCTCTCCCTTTAAATCCTTAGAGCTATAGGCCTACCTGACATAATTTCTGTCAGGCTTTTTAAAACACATTAAAAAACAAATACATGTAACATTGTGAAGTGTCTGAAGTGTCATGGCTACCCATGTGCTTGTGGTCTGTAGCATACTGACAAGTCACCAATCTATCCTTTCAAACAGTATGTAAAAAAATATAGAGAAAAAAAATCAAAGATCCACTTGCTTGACTTGCTTGTGTACAATCCACTTTAGTATGGGTCCGTGTGAAAGCAAGTATAGCACATTTGTTTTAATTGCTCAGTCGATTGAAAGGGTATGTGGCCAGTGTCTAATAAAAATATGTAAAGAACTATTCACAAAATCACTGGTTAAAGTTCACCTTAATCTAAGGGCGTAAAAATCTCAGGACTTTAGAGCGAAGGAATCGGATGAATGACTTCGGGAACATTTCCCTGGACTCTTGGGCTGTGTAGTTGAAAAAGTTCTGTGGATGGGCCAAAACATCAAACAACGCCTTCATGAGTTTCTTGTCCTGTAGGGAAAATGCATGTGAAGAAGTAAAGACAAAGCACTAGTGACTGTACCACTTCACACCACAAGAGGGGGTAAAATACGCACTGCATTTTTTTTATATTATAAAATTTCAAAAACCTTAATTAAAAAAATAGTTTGGTTACCGTGTATTAGTTTAATTATTTCAAACTCACAGACCTGATTTGGTTATTCATATAGTAGACATCATTTAACTCAAAATAAGGTATTGTTTATATCTGCCATGGTAGAAATTGACAAATTATACCTTGAGAATTTCCTGGTGATTTTCTGAAGCATATAATCTTCCATCTCTGACTATATCTTCGATTAACTCTTGGTAGTCCTCTGAAACAAAGAAAGCACACACAAAAATTCTTGAAATCTTTTGCATAAACCCAACAGAGAAACAACAAGCGTACACCACATTTCACCCATGCCCACTTCCTCTCACCATCATAAGTCACATATGGGACCTGGAAGCCTTTGCCACTGTTTCCCTCATTGGACTTAAACTGAATCCATAGTCTCTTGGAGCGAGACGTGAAAGCAATTGGCCGCTCGTACGTCTGACAGGTTTCGTAGGTGGTCACAGAGTTGGAGAGAGCTGGAAAATCAGGATACACACACACATAAGATTGGACTAACTCATTTGATATAGTAATTTGGAGGAGTCTGGTCCAAAGTTACAGTCAGTGTAGAAAAGAGGTCATTGAGGAGCAGGTATAGGGGGTTATGCATCTTAAAAAAATCAGCAGAATGCCTACAGGTAGACTGGAACATAGCGGATTGAACACGAAACCTTTGGGCTGGGAGTTGAACACTGTAGCCACTAAAATGCCCTTGTAGAACCCACTATCAAATATTTTCACCCAATATGCAGCATCTCATTGTCATTTGGACACTAATATAAATTTAATGTAAAAAAAATTTCAAAAATGCCTATTTGGCTAAAAGTATGTTTTTGTAACGAGACTCACAGCTTTTTCTCATAACCAGGTAGTCTCCACACTCGTCCTCAATAGGCAGGAAGATCTCAGGGACCACGATGAGAATCCTGCGTTTGGGTGGTGGGTTGATAGTCCAGGTGCACTCCACGTTGGCCGGGTAGTTTCCCGGGTAGTTGGGCGACTCGATGTAGCCAGTGAAATCTCCCAGCTCTCCTCCACAATGTCGGTCTGAGAAGTGACGACACCGTGTTAATCGATGGCCATCTATCATCCAGAGCGGTAACTCCCGCTACAGAGTTACTTCAGAAGACTGCATACAATGCTGCATACAATACAATACAGAAATAGGCGGCACATACTTTTACACTGCATGATGTTGGTGGAGCCATCAAAGTCTGTGGTGGTGTTTCCGGGGCAAGCTGTGCAGTAGTTTTGTCCAAACTCCACTTGGTATGTACCCATTGGACAGCGGATACAACGATGTGTACTTGTGTTGTAGTAATGTCCCGGGGAGCACTGGACTGTGGGAGCCAAACACAGTTATGCCTAGTGTAACATCTGTATATGAGCAGAAGAGGGCAGCAGAGTTCCTGTTGTCAGGACCCTCAGAACAGAATTTGGAAAAATGCTCACCTTTGGTCTCACACTGCTGGAAGGACACGGCGGAGGTGTGCTTGGTGACCAGGTTTCCCCCACAGGGAAAACAAGAAGTACGCCCGCCCTCTGGTTGGTAGGATCCCAGAGGGCAAGACACGCAGGGGATGAAGCCATCGTGAGAATACTGACCTGCCGTACACTGACCTGCACACACACAAAATATGCCGCAATTTGCCGTTAAACATTGTTCAACCTTTCCACGAAACGTGAATAAGATGATTTCTATGTCTAGGTTTTGACGAAGAAAGATGAAATAGAATGCATTTCATTTAATTAATTTAATCAGAAATCACAAACAAAGACTATTTATACTTTCACACAAAGCCAAAACTATTACAAAAAACGACTGTATTACTCTTACACTGTAAGAATATATAACATAATACAATATAATAATGTGATATTTTGTGAGTGTCATCTAAAACCTTATGGAGATTCATATATTTAGCCAACTCAAGAGTGCTTTATTTTCATGAATAAATATGACTTTCTGGAGGATTGATTCTTAGTTCACTGAAAAACAGAGACATCAGCATTCATTTCTGGATACGACGTGTGCATTCTCCTCCCATGGGGAGAAAGTACACTGCCTTGCGGTTCTGATAGGAACTTTCAGGGGAAACCGAAGCTAATGTAACAAGCCCGATCTAATGCCCTTCTATCTTCTAGTGGGTAAACTGCTCTTCTGCGGGACTTTAACAAGCGGGTTACTGTTGTGAGTCTGCTGATAGTGATTCTTGTTTAGTCTGTGGGTGAGAGAAGCCAGAGATGGGATCAGGGACAGAGCCACAAAGTGACTGCGATAACAGCGCCATAACATGGTGGCTACCTTTCCTTTCATTCAGAACCAAGAAGAAGAGGCCAAGTAAGCCTTTTGAATTCAAATTCATCTTCAACAATCTGAGCTGCAGCTCCTTTGACTTCACACAAAGCAGAACATCTGCCAGTGAGATTATCATCAAGCGGATCACCCTGGGTGATTTATACATTCATAACAGGAAGCATTTTAAAAAAAAAGGACACCCATATTAAGATATGAAAAAAAACTCTAATCCATGATAAATCACACTTTTGTTTTCAACAAAAAAAAAAGTGTTTTTAAGAATGGAAGTGTTTATGTCCTTGTAGTGATTACAGCTGAGTACTGTACACACGCAGTACCTAGAGAGACGTTCTCTAGTTGTGGATCTAGAGGTCTCAGAGAGATCTCTATGGTTGCACCGTGCGTAGTGCTACAACACCAAGACATCCACTTCTATCTTGTAACTTTCCCGCTTATTTTTTTCCATTTTTTCTGTTTGGCACAACATGCATTCAAGACAACGTCTGCTCGGTCTGGTAGCGAAGTGGTGGTGCAAGAAGTGTCTCTTACCTCCACATTCAGAGATGTTACGAGCCCCGACCACCTTGGAGTCCACTTTCCCGTCGGGCCCGGGACAGAGCTCACAGGACATCTGCCCCTCCTCGTCTTGATAGGTTCCAGCTGGACACAGAACGCACCTCCCCTGGTCTCCGTCGTAGGATGTCCCCACGGAGCAGCTCACTAAGTGACGGATGAGGAAGGAGGCACATTATTGCCGTGACATATCAAAGCATGAGATCAGAACATGCCATAAATATCAATGGGGGATGGGGGTGCTTGTGAAGTTCTTTTAAAAGACTAAATCCATGCCCTCTAATTACATGAATGCATCTATTTTTCTGTCACTCGCAAATCTTTTGAGTCTTTGCAGAAAAAGAAAAAAAAACATGGGACCAAAACACCAGTTGACCAAAACAAAGGAAACCACAGACATTGGGGAACCATGAGCTTCAAGACCCTCATTAAAGTGTGTTTGTTTATTGCTTCCATATTATTCATCACTGCTCTGTCATTTCAGCCTCGCTGCATAGAAGTGGTAGAACTAAGTATATAGTAATGATCACATTATAAGCATCATCAGTTTTTTTAAATAGATCTTGTTTAACGCAATCGTGAGTTAGGTAGAGGTCCGGGATAAGCCCATACACCCCCACCACATTAAACATTTCAGAATAACAATGTAAATAGCTTTCTTATGTAAATGTTATATATATATATATTAATACTTTTTAAAATGTTTTATTTAATGTATTTATTTGACAGACAGTTTCTTTAACACGGTCATGCAGCACTGAGGTGAAGATGTTACAAAACCATTGCAAATCAACCTGATGCAGCTCAACACAAACAGGGCCAATGCCCTTTGTGCCACACATCAAACAGCCTTAATACATCATAAAACATGGCTGTGCACCGTGGGGAAAGCTCTTAATGCCATTATAGGCACCCTCACCTACAACTAAAGCAGACACAGAAGCAAATCAAAGACAACGTTTGCCTCTTATCTTAACTTCATAAAAATGGATTAAAGGGATGAGCAGCGTTTTGCTTTGGTGTCATCTACAGTGCGTGCCTGTAATTAATTTTTAGGAACCATTATGTCTGTCTGGTGGTGTGAGGAACTTGGGGCTCAGAAGCCGTTTGCTAGTCTCACACCAGAACAAATTGTCTATGTCCTCGGCGTCTTTAGTCCAGAAATGTGCCTCAGCAGTAGCTTTTAAGGAGTGCCTCTCTATTTATAAAGAAAAAACCACTATTTATAAAGAGCTTGACACACAAAGGCTTGAACATAGATCCATTATATGCCGCTCAGCAAATTGTAAGATTTCCCTTGAAGGAAAAAGAGAATGTAATTCTCTCAAGAGCAGTTCATTTTTTGCAGCCCATTGTTTATTCTGAAAGCCCATGTGGAGCCACCATTGCATTGTCCTCTAACAGCTTTTATTTGACGGAGGGAAGGGAGTGAGAGAAGAGAGAGTGAGAGTGAGAGAAGAAAAAAAAGAAAAACCTTGAAGCCTTTCAAATGCAAAGAGTCGCTTCTATAGAGTCCTCGAATTGATGGCCCCCAAAAGAGGTTTAAAAGACCTTTCACCTCTATTCAAGTCCCCAGTTTTTGCCTACTTGATGACATAGGAAAACACTGCGGTATCACAGTGGTAAGGAGCTGAACCCAATAAAAG
>OMNO01051667.1:5443-15664 GCA_900303215.1 Trachyrincus scabrus
CAACGGCCATTTCATGACTCCTATTTACATTATGTATAATTAACCCTGATGTTACTGGTTGCCATTATTTATATTCTTATAGTTTTTATTATTACAGTGCACTGCAGTATTTATAGTTCTATTTCCTAATATTCACAATATGGGTTACACTGCTCATAGTGTTGACTGATAAAAACTCCTTACACTGTGAGATTATCATATTGCTCATCCACTGTTTTATTCTGCTTCATTATCTATTTTGTTCTGTCAATCATGGCTACACTGGTCACTATGTTCACAAAGGGGTGTGCACACAGCACTTTAAACACCAGCGGTCACGCCATGCCACAGACACGCCTTCGTACTTCTGTTTGTTGAAATTGTACGTTTTCCTGTTAGTACGGTCTTTCGTGACTGTTGTACTTTTGTGTTCGCACCTTGGTCCGCGAGGAACGACATTTTGTTCAGCCGTCATACTATCTATGTGGATGAATGACAATAAACAAACTTGACTTGACTATTAGGACTGAGCGTAGGGGCCAGATGCCTAGCTATGGGTGGGCCTGGCTGGGCCTAGGCCCATCCAATCAAACAATATTATAAATCTGCTATTATTAAAATGACTTAATATGTGCTGGTTTGCATTCCTTATCTTTTTATCTCTGTCTATTTATGTGATATTCAGCATTTAATTTCATACTGTTAAGGAAGAAACGTAAAGGAGGGCAGGGGGTATAATTTTAATACTGATCGGAGGCAACAATCTCTCTATTATTTATTTCAACCAATACAAATTCGTTGTGCTTTAAATCATGTGTGACGTGTGCTGCGATTGGCTGTTTGAATGGCGTTGCCAACTGAAATCTACCACAGTGCGCCCAATTGGTTGTTTTCCAGTCCAGAATCGAAATCGTCGCTGCTTTGCTAGCTAATTGTCGCTTAAAAAACGAGTAGTCTGGTAGCAATGGCAAAACAAGTGTCCATTTAAATAAACCAAGATTGGAGGAGCAGGTGGTTGGCTTGAGTTTTAGGGCTGTTGAGTGATGTCAGTATGATGACACAGCAGGCCAACGCGTAGCAGAACACTTTTGCGCTTGTAATGTACGGTAAATGCTATTGCCCATCCGCTTTTATTCAGGCCCAGCTGCAATTTCATTTCTGGCTACGCCACTGGTAGGGGCCATGTGTTTTGAACCTTTAGGATTTGATTGATGGTACAAGTCGTACCGACTGTGTTGATTCATATAATTAGTGTCTGGAATCGCCATCCACTCACACAAATATTTTGTTTTAAGGGGGAACGTAAGGTCAGCAGAATTCTGAAGAAAGAAAAATAAATACATAAAAGTGAGAGCCAACCTGAGGGCAGTGAAACAATATTAACCTTGTGTGGTACATCTTTGCGTAAGTTCAAACATAGTCTAGTTATAACGTAAGTGTTTACTAAAGCTCTTTCACACATAGTTACCAGTAAATGACTGGGATAACCTTTCAGGCACCACTAGTGGTTTTCACTATTCACACACTACAGCTACGTTCTGGAACATTTCCATCTTGCGCCCTTTCACGCGACACTTATGGATGCCAACCAATCTGTCCGGTTTTCCCGCCATTCTTGGCTTTGTTTGCAAACAAAAGAAGTCGTATTGATATTTTTTATCAAATCACCAGAAAAGCATCGGCACCTTAAGATAAACACTCGCCGATTCAAATACGTCATCAGCAGAGTCTTGTGATTGGTTCGCTCACTCCACATGAAAGTGTCTTACGTCAGACGGACGTGCCTCTCCCTGCAGCGATACTGCTTTCATTCACATTTAGAAATGTCACGAGGTCTCGAGGTGGGACATCGGTGGTAGAGATTTTCCAGGACTTCGGTCCCTGTTCCCATTCACACATGACCCCATGCAGGAAATGAACATTTCTGCGATAGTGTGAAAGGGACTTAATTCACTTAATTCAGGATTTACACGTCACTAAATAAAGCATGAGTACAACAAAACATACAGTCAATTCCGACTGTCATGCGAATCGATGTCCTCTCCAGTCTTCTCAAGCACTTCCTTGTTTACATCGTAGCTTGTTGATTCGTTACAACTTGGTTGTTGTCACGTTGAAGCGACAACAAACTTCAACTTACGTATTACTGAGTTGTTACTACTTGGGCCATTACTTACATATTGGTGGTGCAACTGAATTTAGCAAACTGCTAGTTTGAAACTAACTAGTGGTTACTAAGGACTTAGTAAGGACTTTACGCACAGACTTAGTAACAAACTTACACATAGCTGGTGCAACCCAGTCCAGATAGGCAAATAACCCAGGAGAACTGAGAGAGAGAGAGAGAGAGAGAGAGAGAGAGAGAGAGAGACTTCACACTATCTGCAAATCAGAACACTGGCTGATTAAAAGCGACTATTCTTGAAGATGCGAGGGTAGAATGTTTGGGTGTAGAGACAGAGGAAAAGGGGGAGTGAAAGAAAGAGTTAGATAAATGAGAGACGGATAACTAAGACAAAAGAGGCAGTTGAAAAAAATAAAGTAGGGCAAGCAGAACAGATGGGTTGATAACAACAGGAAGAGAGAGGCAGATACAGGGAGAGAGACAGAGAGAGAGAGAGAGACGGGAGAGAGAGGCAGAGAGAGAGAGAGACGGGAGAGAGAGGCAGAGATATAGAAGAACTGGGAGAGAGAGGCAGAGAGAGAGAGAGAGAGAGAGAGATGAAGAGCGTGACAGAGAGAGAGAGAGAGAGAAGAAAGAAGAAAAGGAGGAGAGAGAAGGAGAGAGAGAGGGAGAGATATAGAAGAACTGGGAGAGAGAGGCAGAGAGAGAGAGAGAGAGGGAGGCAGGGAGAGAGAGAGACAAGGAGAAGGAGAGAGAGAGACGGGGAGAGAGAGGCAGAGATATAGAAGAACTGGGAGAGAGAGGCAGAGAGAGAGAGAGACAACTGGGAGAGAGAGGCAGAGAGAGAGAGAGAGAGAGAGGGAGGCAGGGAGAGAGAGGGACAAGGAGAAGGAGAGAGAGAGACTGGGAGAGAGAGGCAGAGATATAGAAGGACAAGGAAAGAGAGGGGGCGGCGAGAGAGAGAGGGAGAGAGAGAGGGAGGGAGAGAGAGAGACAGAGATGGAGAGGAATGGGGCGAGAGGAAGAGATTGCAAGGCATGGGGGGTGAGAATAAAAATAGACAAAAGAAAAAAAGGGAGAAAAAAGGAGATGCCAGCAGATAACGTCAGTTAGTTAGTTCTCAGATGAAGTTGCATTGGCCCTCTTTGTGTCTGACTCTATCAGTCCCTCTCCTTGGTAGCATTACTTTGTATCACACATGCACATTCACTGCAGGCCAAGTAAACAGCTCTCTCCACCATTCTCTCCAGCTGCAAGCTGTGCTTTTTGGCCAGTAAAATCAAGCCACATTAAATAAACATGTGCAAAGCACGGGCACTCACCTTCTCTCAGGGGTTGGGGGAACTCAGCAGCACAGTATTAGCCGTCACCATGCAAATAATTCATCACATTATTGGATGATTTATTGATGACTCTTGCTTTGCGTGTCGAGCGCAGTTACAAACATTACACAAGAATGTAGGGGTTTTTTATTTTTTTTACTTTTACAAAATAACAAAGTTGTGGCTGTTTGAATTATGGAGACTTTAGTTTTTCAATTATGTGATTTTTCATAGTCGTCTACCCCCTATCCGGAGGGGAAACTGTTTAGTGGCTCAGAAAGTAAAAGTCCTCTCCAGACTTCGGAGTCAACCATCTGTGTATGCTAATTAGCACAGCCCAAAGGTACAACTAATGGTTGAAAGTTGTAGTAGTGAACTCTCTATTTCTCTATTTCTAAGCATGGGCATTTTTGTTTTATAAAATTGTGCGGTTAACTTCATATTGGTGCTATGCCAAAATGGAAACGTTAACAAACCAAACATGGATCATGTGACGTCTGGAGTTGTAGGCTAGCCTAATCAGTTTCATGGTTAGAATATGGAGTCACCGTACAGTTTTTGATATTGTAGAAAGCTTTTGTTCAACCTTGTTTTTGGTTATGTTGGTGTAATGCAAGAGCAGCCCAAAGTAGAAAAGCAGAAGCTTCTCAATAACTTTCAACAATGGATGTTTAGGAAAGCTGTATTTATTTACTATTCTGATGAAACCGTAGAAAAATAACTTACCTACTGTTTATTTAAATGTAAGGAATTAGGAGCGGGATTAGGAATTAGACTTCCTAATCTTAATCAGTTTTTAGAAAGATGACATCGTGAGTTCAGCTCCGTACTTAACCTTGTAAATATTTCTCAAATATTTCCGCAACGCCTCGCTCGGGCGACACTTGATTAAGCGATCACTATGTGGCAAGCAGCCATTTTACTGGGCCTTCTTCCATAACGGCACGCGAGGAGTGAAATGAAGCATGTGCTCACCGCTGTTTCACTCCCCGTTGCATTTAAACACTGCGAGAGTGCGCCAACACGTTCTGTAACTAACCGACAGTGACGCAAGAAGCCGATGAACCACAAAACCAAGCAAAGAGGACCTTCAGGATGTCGTGTTCTGGCTGAGATGTTGGGTGTTGGTTGTTCCCAGGATGTTGACGACTCCTTGTGTAATGCGCTACATACGAGTTACGTACGTAAATCGTTTCCTGGCGAAATACCTGAGAATTTGTTTTGCGATCTTAATTTGAATCCAGACTAAGTCTTGTGTGTGATCTTGAGCACGAGTCTCATTTAAGGAGAGATTTGGAGATATGACCGTGTTTTTTTGCTGGTGGAACAGTGGGAGCAGATACAGACACACCGGCCTCCGTGTTGATGTGTGAGGTTCTGTTTAGATTTGTTTGCGTTGCCAAAACATTAACAACATTTAAACCTAACGAACGTGTAGGAAAAAAGACACACACACACACACACACACACACAGCTACTGACCTGAACGGCGACGAGAGAAGGAGTATGAAGAGTTTTATTGGGCGAACCTCCCACTGTTCTCAAAGGGCTTTGCTGCTCTGTCTGCCTCTCTTCTCTCTTCCCTTCTCCGTCTTCCTGCTGTTTTCCAATCTGTTAGCATTCCCTGTTTCTCCTCTCCTCTGTGTTTGTCTTTCATCTCTCCAGCTCTCCCAATGTCCATGGAGCTCAGGTCGGACAGCGAGGTACACTGCATTACGCAGTAGGGTGGCACGGGTTTGTTGTAGGTGTGCCTGTCTGTTCCAGATGTGTGTTTGTTGTAGGTGTGTCTGTCTGTTCCAGATGTGTGTTTGTGTGTGTGTGTGTGTGTGTGTGTTGCAGGTGTGGGGGAGCAGGATTTTTGTTGCCAGCCTGAACAATGGTTTACTTTAATATTAATATTTATATCTATTATATAAATATCAATCATTGTTTTTGCTGTTTGGGCTTGCTCACTTTATTATTCATGTGTGAGATTTATTTGTGTGCCACCCAAGATGGTATGGTTGTTGGGTATGAATACCACCATTTTCTGTTTTGTTTGGGTTGACTGATGTTTGGTGAGGACGCTAATTAGTATTTTTTTGTTACCTAACTGTTGAACATGGCTGGTTGTATTACCCATTATTCTATTATTTTTCATTTGGGTAGAAATAAAAGCTTATTTTTTCACTAACTAACATTTGTGTCCTCATACCCTGACATACACAATAAGCAATGTAACAGCATGTACTTAATATGTAATACATTATGGAACAGCCTAATCTCACAAATCAGACTTTAGATTAATAATCTAAAGTCTAAATTGCAGACAAGCTCAAATCTGGGTGAACGGGCGTTTCACGTTCTTTTGCTTCGTATTTCCTTCAACCAATCATGTTGCTGGATCTGTAAGCACTTGATTGGCTAACAGCGAACACAAACTTGGCCAGCACTTGTAAACTAAAACATACTGTCCGAACACCAAGGTTCTTTTAAAAAGTTCTTTAAAGGTTTAAAATCAACACCGTGTAGACTGGCCACTGTAGAAATACACTTACTAAAATCCCCTTCTGAAAGCTTCATCCACTCACGTGAATGAGTTTCTCTTCTATAGAATATCTCTGTAACGAAACAGGAAACGTAGCGTAACTCCGCCCCTTTCAGTTTTTGCCGTCTCCCCCCAGAAGTTCTGCAGTAGGACTGCTGGATCCCAGATTAGGAGTAGTCTAACCCTAACTCTATAGTGGGGAACTCGCTTTTTCGCCACTTGTGAGTTTGTTGTAGATGTGTGTGTGTGTGTGTGTGTGTGTGTGTGTGTCTGTTGCAGGTGTGAGATTGTTCTGTGTATGGGAGTTTCTTTTACACTGTTCTCAGACTTTAAGATCCTTAAGATCTCTCACATATTTTTAAGGGCCTCGACATCTGTGTGTTGGTGTTTGTTTCGAGTGTGTCTATCTGTAAATTTCACAATGGACATTTACACACACACACACACACACACACACTCTGAGCAGCCCCAATACCATGAAACAGCTTCAAAGAGCAACACAGTTGCCATGACAACTACTGAAAAGCAATTAGGGGTGATTTAGTCTGGCATAATAGATGGAATAATATTTTTTTCTATCTGTCTTTCTTTCTTTTAATGTGTGTGGGTGTGTGTGTGTGTGTGTGTGTGTGTGTGTGTGTGTGTGTGTGTGTGTGTGTGTGTGTGCGTGTGCGTGTGCATGCATGCGTGTGTGTTGACCAAGATGTCTAACTAGTAAAGCATAAACGCCATCAAAGAAACCCCAAGTACTCCCTTAATGCCCCAAGGCAGTCAATTTACCAATCCCTTCCCTCGAACGGAGGGAGCCACTTGGAATGGTAACAGAATGTGCTGAAACCCCAAGGTTAGCACGAGCCCATCAAACTGAGAAGAGCAACCGGAGGAGATGAGAAGCAGAAGCGCTAACATTAACAAGTGTAGGGATCCTTGAACTCAAAAACGCTCTGCAACAGGCCTTTCAGCCAGGCAGTGATGAGGTAAAACAGAAATCATTAGCAGGAATCATCCTCTCACATCTCTTGCCAATTACGGCTTGTTGTTTCTGCCAAACCGCAAGCAGAGCACCGTGAGAGGAGAAGAGCCATTGATTGATCTGTCAACAGATGAGACACTCATCTTAGAGAGGACACATGTACAAAATACTCTTGGGTCGCACAATCAGATCCCCGTAATGATCATAGTCTTAAATAGTAATAAATCATTGAATGGGAACGAATGTTTTGGTTTTGCTTTCATCAAATGTATGTGTCTGATGTGTGTGATGGATAGATCTTCATGGAGCACTGGTATTGTACAAGCTAGACACCAAGATTATAAAGTGCAAAATAACTTTGGCCCTGTTTACACGAGCAAAATATCGCGATTTTACAACTCGTTTTTGAATCTAGATATTATCTAGATTCAAAAACAAATCTGTTTACACAAAGGGCACAACTCCACGAAGCATAACTATAATATCTAATCATGAGTTTGGTGCACACTACCTCAAGGTCGTCTACATCTGTCGTTCCTGTCTGTTTACACAGAGAAAGTTTCCAAATCGCACCTTGAAGAGAGATTCAAAGTGTAAACAGGGCTGTGGAAAGTAGAACAGATACTACAACGTACTAGGTGTAAAAATATCATAAAAGTGCTGCTAGCTGAAACACTTAGGAGTAAGGAGTTGGCCATACTAAGGCATGTAGATTATGACAGGAAGCTAGGTTATCATGCAGCAAGTATAAAACAATAACCAAATCTTTTTGTTCAGGGGCTGTCATTTATTCATTCAATTATTTCTGTTATATTCATCATTTATTGTTATTTTTTTCCCTTCCCTTATATTTATCTATGTTGGCCTACTAAATGAAATCGCCCTACTGTGAGACAAATCGTTTTTTGCGAAGACAGGAAGAACACTAACTTTGTTTCTTATCATTCTGTTGTTCTAGACCTTTCTCTCCACCAGTGTCTTCCACTGCAATAACACTAGATTGCTCTGTCCATCCAACAAACACAAAAGTGTGTTTCTTTGAATGACCACAACAGTATCATACTGCCAAAGTATTATACTGTGGGATATTACCAGATAACGGGCTGCAGGGGAACAATTCCCTCCTCCAAACCTCTGGCATGTTCTAGAAGTCTATCTCTAAGTATCTGTCTCACTCTCTTATCTCTCTCTCTTCGCCTCCTTCCCCTTCTCTGTTATTGTTTGACAGCAGAGTAATCTTTTCTTTTGATAACCCAACCAAAACCTTTCTTTACATCTCCCATTGTTTTACCACGAGCACCAAACGAGCACCAAACTCTCCAACGCAACGCAGCCTTCCTCAAACACACAAACACGTGCACGTGCACACGCACACACACACACACACACACACACACACACACACATCCGTGCACGTACACACACGCAGACACACACACACACACGCGCGTATACGCACACACATGCACACAGGCACACTTGCACACACACACACACACACACACACTTTCCTGATTGGGCCTGCAAGTCGCTATGGGCAACAGTCAATGAGCTAAAAGTGACATGATGGAACAAATTCAACCCGGTAATTTTCACGCCCCCGCCAATTTGCCAAACAGCTCTGGAGCCACCTGACTGGCTGAATGTGTCCAGAGCTGTGAGTCAAGAGTCCTGTCTGTGTCGGTGTGTACCAGTGATGTTTTTCTTTGTTCCATAGCATGCATCCATATCTGGGAAGATTACGGTTTCATTTTGTTGCAAAATATTGACGTATGCCGAGTTTCTAGTCACTGAAAGAACACTCATTGTGCTGCTCTCCCTCAGGGATGAATGCACATCTAAGTATGCACACTGTTTGTTATTTACTTGTGAAACCTTGCTTTAAAGACACAAGAGCCAATATGATACACAATCAAGCAAGATGAGAGAGATAACAAAAATACAAAATGCGTTGACATGCATCATTTTGCAGGACTTAAAGGAAACAGGCTAAAACACTTCGACATTGTTAATATGTTATTTTTGGTGATGTACAACGCACACAGTTTTGTGTAGCATTCCACTTTGCCGCGGCTAAACTGGATTTCTGTCACGCAGAGATATTGTGGCAGTATGTTGCGATTCGATGGGATTTAATAGGAGAGTATGTCTTAAAAAGACTGTAGCATCAACCATAAGTATCAGATATTAGTTTTGTCCTTATTTTTGCAATAAACACACATTATTATCACGCTATTGGCCTCCTATGACCAGAATGCACTTTATGTCCATAACCTCTGGCTCTGACTAGCATGAACACTGATTCCGTTATCTTTGGGTAGTATTGCAAGGATAGGTATTGCAATAGCTCAGCTATTGGCAATACAACAGTTAATCACAGTCGATTTCAAAGGAAAGAGAGAGAGGGCTGGCGAAACTAATTCTGGGTAACGCAGGAAAATAGCACACTGGAGTAGATCGCGGGAACCCAGACACAAACGAGTGACAAATTGCAAATAATGATAAAGTACACATATGGGAAAAATAAAACCTGGAATGTATTGTACATGGATGTTTGATGTTCTGTAATACAAGCTAAAAGCCTGTATTATTCCTTTAATGCACAGTAATGTGGAGCTCCATTAGGTATAACAACTCCTAATACTATTTGACAGGTTTAATGCCGTGCTCCTCATGAAATAGTTAATGCGGTAGTCTTTGCCTCGCTGCCTTCTGCAGTGAACTGTCCGTTCGCCCTGAATATTGTTTGCCCTCCAGATTGGAATATATTAATGCACTGTATAAGTGTTTGATTTGTGAATGAGAACTGGCCTATCAAGGCAGTTTACTGTATATGCTTATACGTTTTTACAAATGTAAGACTTTATGAGTATAAATTGGATGATTTAATGAACTGCCAGGATTTGTAACTATGGTTTTGGGGCTGGTATAAGTAGACAGTGGGAGAAAATCTCTGCTGCTAGTTTGAAATTCTTATTCAAAATCCCTCACTGGCATGTAAGTGGAAAAAAATATTATTCATATCATTCATTACCTGTAATTTATATTATTCATATATTACCTGTGTGCTTATGTGCACACATATTTGCATGCATATGAATAATTGTGTGCTGTATGTGTGTAAGGATTTCTGGGCATATGTTTATGTATCTGTGTATGTGAGTTCATGTTTATGTGTTGTATGTATATTTATATGTGTGTGTGTGTGTGTGTGTGTGTGTGTGTGTGTGTATATAGATGTGTATACATGTGTGTGTGCATGTGTGTCGTGTGCGTGTGTGTGTGAACTTGTGTG
>OMNO01051721.1:2320-16553 GCA_900303215.1 Trachyrincus scabrus
CTATAACCCTGGCTGGGCAGAACTGTGGGGCTGGGTGAATTTCTCAACAAACTAAAGTCCTAAAATCTATGACGTGAAATACAAGACATCTTGGCTCCAGGCTGTTTGAGTCAGACAACTCGGCCTAATGGCTGCATTTGATGTAACTTAATATTTTAATTTATAAAAACCCAACAATGGCGTCCAGGTACAGCGACGGGTAGGTTACCGGGGCTGAATTACAACAGTTTGTGTTTCATTAATTACGATCCTACCGTCCTCCTCCGCCTCCTCCTCTTTCTTGTCCAGGCCCGGTGTGTGGTCCTCCTCTTCCCCCTCCCCCGTGCTGGGGGGCAGGGCGGGACAGGGACTCTGGATGTGGAGTAGGGAGGGGCTGTCGGGTGGAGCCTGTTGTCACAGAAGGAGTTCGAGTTACACCCTCCTCTTCTTTCCATAAACATGTAACCATGTAGCTCTTGTACCGCAGCCATTTACTCCATTTAAAAAAACATCTGAACCAGAACGTTTCTCAGGAATAAAATGCGCCCAGCCACAAGTGAATCCATTCAGAGAATGTTTCTCTGAAAATTATATAGCTCTAACTGTAGTTACAACTCGAGCCACTAGAGCGTGATCATGGGAAAACTGCAGCTGTAGTTACAACTCGAGCCACTAGAGGGTGATAATGACACAACTGCAGGTTTCCAGAGAAGAACATGTTTTTGTTCACCAGTAGTTAATTAATCTGCTTATTTCACTATTGACTCTCGGTGTTTCCCCACGGACGTCAGCAGACGCTCTTGTTGTTTGCAGGTTTTGAAATCGACAGGGCCGTCAGCGACACGTTACACTGGGTCATGCATTACGAGGGTTATCACTCAACAGCTGCTGCTCTACACCTTCACAAACGGGCATTAAGGGATGTGTTTGCCGCATGAGATGACTGTTATATGGGCACAGAAGTAACTTAACTCTGCATAGCATGGATCTTCATGCTGTGGAGTCTGCCATGTTTAGTAGCAAGCTAGGTTTGGCCACACACTGGCTTGCGATTGCGTACAATGTCACACCACACCGAGCCACGTCACGCAAACGCACAAACCGCTCTGTCTTACCTCGTCTCCTGCATTGGTGTCCATCATCAGCTCCTGTGCGTCTTCTCCACTGAGCTGCGTCTCTATTGTTCCAAATGGCAGAAGGTTGATATAAAAAAGTGCATAGTGCCGAATGACACAAACCGGTTAGCAACGGAGTAACTGAGAGCTCGATGGTCATATTCACTTTAAAACGGCTGAATATAACAGACTCGAGAGATAAATCCGAACAGGCCAATTGGATCGCGTGACAAATTATTTACAAGTCGCCGATTGATCTTGAATAAGCTAATTACAGAGAAATCCCGGAATAGCAATATCCCATAAGACGGATGGCAGTAGAAACGTTTCTAATAAAAAGCACGGTTGCCTTCCCTCTACACACAGATACGGTTGCAGTACCTGGACAAACGTCACAACCAACAACATCCAGGTCCTCCTCTCCCTCCTCCACTGGCTCCACACTCTCCAGCTCTGTGTCCGGCTCCTTCCATCCTCCGGCTCCTTCCTCTTCCTCGGGCAGCTTCTCGCCTGATTGTTTTCTTCTCGATCTGAGGCCACGTCTGTTCAAACTATTCAAATGAGCCCAAATCAAACGTACGCAACTTTATTTACACAGCGTTACATATGGCTATAGATGCATTTCAACTTCTTGGAACTTTCTTTTGTTATTATGGCTCCCCTTTGGTAAATATATGTTCTTGTTCTTGTAGGCATGTACACAACTTCCAAAGAGACACTTATTTATTGATGATACCATGTTTACTTAATGTCACAGAGAACAGATCTCAGAGAAGGCAGAGCTTGTTATCTTTCTAGTTTCTATGCCATAAATTGCCACTCCAGATTTCATAATGAATTGCATTCCAGTCAATTTGGAACTATTATGTAGAAATTCAATCTTTTCACCAGTTGTGTGTCTAGCTATAGCTGCATTAAATGTACACCAAAAATCATACAGGATCAATTATTGTGTACCTTCGAGTGGGGATCAGTTCAGGAGAGTCCTCAAGAGGTTCCTGTGATGATAGGGAGCAGATTTATGTTTTAACACAAAGCGCTATTTCAGCTTTAAATGAACATGGTAGATCCAAGATGGCCGACTTCCAGCAAAGCTGATTGGCTACCTCTGTTTCGGGGGTGATGCCTTCCCCCCACTCTGCCTTCTTCGGCAAGCTTCTCTGAGCGTGTTTCAGGCTCTTCTCATACACCTCCATCTGGGCCAAGATCACCTGAGACCAAACAGACCGCAGCAGAATTAATCACAGCCAGGTAAAACCAGTCCAGAGTAAACAATCATGCAGGACAGAAGATGGCAGGCAGTAAGGATGTAGAGATGATGGACATAAAAGTACAGATGGAAGTAAGATAAAAAGGAACCTATTCCTGTTTTTATTCATCCATTTTTACCAACTGTAAAACAGTTTGTATCTGATGAGATACAATATTGTATCTGGGTAATCTTGCATTCATTAGGAAGTGCCCACCTCTGTGTATACGTCTGGGTCCAGGCCCTGGGGACAGAAGGGCACGCCCCAGTAGTAGTGCACCACTGGCTCCCCTCTAGGACGCTCTGGGAGGGCAGACACCTCACTGGAAGGCTCCTGGGTGTGGGAAGGGCCGGCCCCAGACTGAGGGTCCTGCAGACAGGTGGTGGTGGTGGTGTCTGAACCACCGATCTCCACAGCCACGGGACAGGGGAGCGGACTCGACCTCAGACACTTTGGGCTGGGGACAGAAACACATGGACCACATTTTCACCACGACTGTTTTATTATAGTTCACGGACTAGAGTAGACGTTTAGAGACGCCACAATATACGTTCACAACTGCAGAAGGCGTCATTTATCCCTAATGCAAGGATTCCTACTTGTGTGACTCCAGTGCGTAATTAGGGTTGTCTTATATCCAGGGCAATGCGGTTTAGGGAAGTACGAACAAAAGAGAGAGCCCTGATCCAGTTGTTCCCCACTACCAGAGTTGTGTGTGTTTTCCTACCTGTGGCTGGAGGTTCCTGGCCCGGCTGACGCTCTGTATTCAGGGGACTGCCTCCGGTCCTCCGCCTGCTGCAGGGGGCTCTCCTCTGGGAAGACGGGACTGGGCGACATCTCTGACTGCTGTTGAAGCCAGGAGATGTGGACGTTGAAATTAAGCAGCATTTGATGGCAAGAATTCAATTAGTATTCTTTTTTTTTAAATACTTCTGACAGCCGTCAGAAGCTGGAACAGAAGTAAGTCACACTAATAAACAAACTGGAGAGTGTGTTTACCACCATGTCTTCCCCGTCGTCCGAACAACGTAAGTTCATGTCACTGGTTATCGTCATACTCTCTGGGATGGACTCTTCGTCACTCTTGGTCTGCTTCTCTTTACCGGCTGAAATCAGGACAAATAAATCGACACATCAAGTATTGCCCTAAGCCGACTACTATCAGTCTATTGAAGTACGATGTGCTCGTTGATTCAAGCATATAATAAATAAAGAAGTTACCCATGGTAGCTGTCGTGTGCTTGCCAATGTGGTCCCCGGACATGGACTTAGACTCTTCATCCTCGTGGTTCACCCCGTTTGTCTGCAGTCAAAACAAAAAATAAACACGAGACTAAGTGGAAAATGTGCCAAACGCCTTGGCACATTTATAGTACATCACATTTTGCTAATGACGGAAGACTTTATAAATACTGGTCGGAATAAGATGGAAGTATATTACTAGTGCAACACCCGGGCCTACGACAAAATGGTTCAACTGTTCAAATAAACACAGTCTGCATGTGTCTCATGTCCCAAGAGAAAGTAAACCCAGATGATTGGAGTAGTGGTGTACAGATATATTTTATAAGATGGATAGATGAGTGTTTAAGAACTACTTATTTACATTTGAGATGGGAGATGAACGATTAGTGAATAATATTGCGAGCTGAGGCTCTGGTGAAGATGCCGCAAAAGATTGAACTGGTTGAACTTTAAAGCATGCAGGTAAACACCATGCACTTATGGTCAGCCACTGACATTTCAACACGTGTGGTGTAGGTTCTTTTCTATTTTCAATGGTATACAATCCCAGTCAAAACCAATATCTCAGAGTGTCCATATAACCAGCTCATAGATAGTTTGTTGTCAAGACATTTACACAACACTGCACACCGGAGTGGTTTCAACGGAGACAAGATCCATTAATTTGCCGTCCCACAAATGGCCATGTGAACAGGGCCTTAGGTTGCACGTACCTTTTGAAGGCACTGTGGTGGTTGTCTGGTCTCATTATAAATGGCAGAACCATGCGGTGAACTGGCAGAGTAACTGTCCTCGCTGCTGGACTCTCGGTCTACCGAAAGGATGTAACTTTTTTCTGTCCCAGTCCTGCCAAATACTGGACTGGTCCTCCCAAATACTGGACTGGTCCCGCCAAATACAGGACTGCTCCGACCAGATCCTATCTTTGGCAGATTAGTCTTGCCAAATACTGGGCTGGCCTCGCCAAATACTGGGCTTTCCTTGCTAAATACTCGGCTGGTCTCACCAATTACTTGACTGTCCTTTCCAAATACTGGACTAGTCCTGCAATGTGCTGTCCTCACAGAACAGCTATGTCTCAACATGTCTTCATCCTCTCCATGCTGATTCCCCGCCGGGGCTGGACTTTTTGGGAATGTCAGACCTTTAGACAACGTGTAACTTGCAGAATATATCTGTCTCTTGGAATGACAGAGCTTGGAAATCTGTAAACTCTCCTGTGATGGCGTGGCTTCACAGGTAGCCAGTAACTTCTGACTCATGTCTGAGACAGGGATCTGAGTTTCATAGTCCGAAGCCCGTGTTGAGACAACCCTGCCAAATACAGGACTCTTTGGTGCAAAGCCTGTGTTATTCGAAGCCTTTGTTGAGTCAATCCTGCCAAATACGGGACTCTTAGGACAGTTCAGATGTGCACCAGTCTCTCCAACTTCTTCCAGGTCGGGTTCTGAACAGTCAGTACTTTTTGGGAATGTCGGCTTCTTGGAATGCTCTAGATTGTCAGAGTGTGTTGCGCTGCTTGGAAAAGTGGGGCTCTTGGACGGGGAGGGCTGAGGTGTCTGGGTTGAGGTCAGACTCTGCTGAGAGCACAAGACAAACCCAAAGGTTCTGCAGGTCATTAGTGTCCCCCGATTCATTCTGGGCAGTTGAACTTGGAGGTTGATGGCCGAAGAAGGTGGTTTGAAGGTTTTAGGGAGCCGGCAGGGATCAGTCTGGGTGGAGGAAAAATCCTGAGATTCATCCGGGTTGAATGGATTCGTACAAACACGAAGACATTAGAAAGACATTACACATTGACAGAGGCCTTAGTTACACATGTCATTTCAATGGGACTTTTGTGATTAAATGTTGAATCTCAAATATAAAAAGATAAAAGCAACTATTACACTAGCTTTATCCTGGTACCGCGCCATGCACTCCACTCGTGCATTGAAGTTCCATTTGGGTTCATTGTCATCAGTAGCCTAATAGGATCAGCGAGGGTACATGGCATGCAGTGTGGCTTGCAGCCAAAAGGGGAATTCCTGATTGACTGACCTGAGAGGACAGCGGGTCCAGCGTTGAGGTCTGAGAGGAGATCTTCTGGGTCTGAGAGAGGTCCGGCAGCTCCAGCAGAGGGCCGCCATCTTCCATTTTCCGTTTTCTCTTGTTATGCTTGTGATCCCCTGCGCCTCTCGAGTCTAGGGACACAGGAAAACAAAAGCAAGCAGCGTTGTTAACAGAGGATAATGGGTGACTTGAATGTAGGACTGGGCAATGTGGAAGAATGTATGAGAAATCGCATATGATAGCCCTCTTATGGTGTACTTACCGTATTCTACACTTGCCTCTGTAGCCAGGTCTTCAACCAACACGACATCCTTGCATGCCATGGCCGGGTAGGCGAGCTTCCGCCTGGAGGGGAGTTTAGGCGAGGGGTCCGTGTTGCCGTGGTAACTTTGGCTTTGAGGCGAGGCACAGGGCTGGGTCTGACTGTACATCTAGAGAGGAAGTGAACAGATGATGAGCTAAACTGCGGCATTACCACCGTTAAACTATTAGCGTAAGGCCAGCACAGTAATTAGTAAAACATGAATTGTTTCCAATTGGTTCAAGGTAAATGCCACATGATACAAACTTGTTCTGATTCACAAGGTACTATTTTCAAACCCATCAGAAAATGAACAATGTAAACAACTGGGACACTGGAAGTAGCTTGAAGTTGTACAATATAAGGCGAGCACGTACACTTTCTTTTAAGGCTTCCATCATGGCTTCTTCCTCCTGCTGGCGCTTGACAGCAGCAATGCTGGCTTCTTGTTCACTCAGTCGCAGTGCCAGGTCCATCATCTCCTCCTCAGTCATCTCTGAAAACAGCAGGCCAGGGTCAAAGGTCAACTACAAATATATGACTGCCTGCCTTCTAAAATTGCCTGTGGAAGCCCAATAAAGCAACACTCAATATGCCATGCCATCCTTATTGACTAGTCTGGAGCTAATATTCCAAACTATTCCAACACTGATAGAAAGATTTTGTTTCAGAATGTTTCAAAAGGTAGAAATGAATACAAAAAGCTGAATAAATGCAAGTGACGGCTATTTAGTCCATTATTATTTAATATAATCCTAAATGGACATCACAATATTGACTAGTGTGGGTGAATGCAGATGACTGTAATTGCTGTGATTAGCGTACTTTTTTTCATTGATTAACTTCGATGAAAATGTTTGTTAATTATCTTTTACGTTTATGTTTTAACATGATCGTGGTGAAGTCAACGCTAAAGCAAAACTGAAGTGTAAAATAATTTTTAAGCATTTCAGTTTACATTTCATACCTCTTGGTTTTGCTTTAACATCCCGTTCCCGCCTGCACTTCTCCCTGGTCGACAATGACAACGAGGAATGGGGACGCTCTTCTGGAAACATCTAGGAGGTGAAGGCAAAAAGGCTTTTTCGTTGAAAACAAAATAGAATACATAGCCTGCAAGATAGTTATTAGTAATAGTTAATGTTGCAAAAAAAAAATCTGACATAACTTATTGTTTTATATGGTTAGGGCTACTAGCCCTGTATTCAAAATGTACCCCATGCTTTCAAGGAAACTCGCCATGGTAACAGCTACTCTGGTTCCTTTGAGCTCTTGTGTCTTGTGAATTAATTTGCCGTGTGTTAGTAGAAGAATATAGTAACGTCCTCCATTACGGTGATCATAAGTCATCACTTCTTTCACCTCGTCATCCGTGTCCTCTGCTTCAACGCAGTCACCATCTCTTCCAGAAGAAAAGGCACTGGCATCCTTGTTTACTTGCTTTCTTGGAGACATGCTGGCCTGTTTAATAATAACGTTGACCTAAGAGAGAGAAAATATACCCTTGGTTTAGAAAATTGAAGCAGACACTTGTAAGAGATAGATGTTGACATTGCGAGTATTTTCCTCTGACCTCAAACCGAAAATAACATCACTGGAGAAACGTCTATTTTTATTAAGTAGTTAGAAAAAACCGAACCATTGCAGCGGGTATGCAAGTAGATGCGAATATGTAGATGTTTTTATCAAATTAAGAGTAAAACTTTCATGCATAAACCTTGTACTCTGCCCAGCAACTGGACAAAGGAGACGTACAGGGATAAGAACATGTTGCACAGTCAAAGAAACTGAGCAGATGCCTTTAGGAGAAGCTAGTGCAGGAATGCGTGGACGGCCAAGGTGGTCCACAGGGAAATGGTGAAACTGCATGGAAAATGTTTTAGTAATAAATCTGTCAACTTATGATAATGTATCTGTCCTGGGCGACATAACAACTGGACATAAGCCTGCGATCAGGCAGTTGCTTCATGAACTAACTGAGGCTTATTCAATAAACCTTGATTCTTGATTCTGATTAATCCCCCGAGCCCGTGTATTACTTTCAAACAATCCTAAAACACTACAGATAGCAGACTAGCCTTCATCATGACGACTACGGCCGAAGGACTCCACTTCGACAGGTGTCATTCGTAACCATTTCATATCAATATATATATATTAATTTCAATTTAATTTCAATATGCACATATTAGCCACAGTGTGTGGGGGGGTGTTATATGCCGTGCTGTAATCATACCATCACTGAGATGAATTGGTTCAGTGTTTAAGCGGTAACCCGTCAATGTCTTGTTGTTGCTACATTCACAAAAAAAGTTAAGTTGCCATCGCTTACTTTTCTTCACACATCCATGTTTGTTCCTATTCAGTCACGTGACCACAGCCTGGCCGGCGCGTTCCTCTAGCCGTCACCTACTGGCGGCCACGTGACCACAGGCCCGGCCGGCGCGTTCCTCTAGCCGTCACCTACTGGCGGGCGCGTGCTTCAAAACACAAGCGCGTAGACGTTAGCTGGTAACTAGCTAATGTGTTAGCAAAAGAAACAACAAGGGAACAAGTCATTGGCGCGGATAAGCAACGTAGTTCCAAAAAGTTTTGGTCGTCCCAATTTGCGCTGCGCCTTTGCCTTCGGATCGTTGTTGATATCGCAGCAGTCGCGTTGTTTTATTTTATTCGGTAGATAGTAAACACAACACATCGCTCCACATTGGACGGCGCGCGCAGAAGAAGTGGCGGACGAATAGAACGCGCATGCGCAGTCGATCCCGTTCTTTGCTGTGAAAGAAAAAATGGCCGTTGCGATGCCGATGGAGGATTTCCCCAAGTTACCTGCTGGGCCGGCGGAGGGTATGCGCTGCTGTCAATCATATCGTTTCATTCAACAACAAAAAAAACAAACAGCCGTAACTTATGCTCAATGTCTCTTTCAAGCCACTGCACGGGAGCGACGATGTTAGTCGCCGCTGACGAGCTAACGATCGATAGTCGGCAATGCAAGCGAGGCAGACTCGTAGCTAGCTAACCGATGCTACCTTTTCAAGCTCCAAGGTCGATCGCAAACACATTCACGGAGCAATTTATACTTTACTATATGCTCTTTTATTTCAGAAAGAGCGAGACTAGTCATTTCGCCGACATGTTTGCATGTCGTGCACACGATATCATTGCATATCTTTGACAAAATGTTACAAACGTTAGCTTGCAGATCTGGATGCCGTATGCTCCGAATTCAATGCATTGTTTTCTGCACATTCACTCCTGCTAGAACAGGTGCTTTACAGGACGTTTATTGTACCTGCGACCAAACTACCAAATAGCGAATGATAGCACGGCAGAGCTTTTGTGTGTGTGTACTGACGATGGTGGTGTCGCAAAATTTGACCTCCATCTTCCTCACTGATGCTGTGATGACGCTCCTGACCGACACCAACGCAGTCTGAGAGCACAGCCAAGTGTTTATTCATCCAATGCCTTTTTTACTCCATGCATTTCTATGAAAATGTTCTTGTAAATAAACATCTACGTTTATGTATCTATGCCATCAAAGGGCAATCGGAGATAACGTTCTTAGACAAGTCTACTTACTGTATGCATATATACACTTTCACATTTCGCATTTCTCTTCTATTGTATACCCAACTCTGTCTTAATATTTTATAACCAACAGCCATTAATATATAACTGCACCCTATGTTCTAACTGATATTAAACTATGAAACATTCATAGGGGGCAGGACCTGATGTAAACTTCAGTCATTATGCATCATGAATTCATAATGGAATCAAAGGCCTATCCCAGGTTGCTTTCATGGAGTGCATAACTAAGCAGTAGCGTTATAGTTGCAGTGCAATGGCCACTGTGTTTGTCATTGGTGCATCACTAAACCAGTATTTGTATAATTGATTATTGTATTTTATACAGTGATACCAGTTGCGCTCCTGTATTGTCTTTTAAATTTTTTCCCTCCGTGCTGTTTCATACTGTATCTGAATGTGTTTGAATAAATGAATGTGCACCGTTTTGCATTTTTAGTTCTTATTTTAGAATGTGCTGAGAAGAGTGCCTTGTTCTTGTCTCTGCCTTGCAGTCAACAAGATGATAAAGGAACACGCCGACCTGTTTTCTGACTCCCAGTGTAAAGTCTGCAGTGCTGTCCTCATTTCGGAGTCCCAGAAGTTGACCCACTACCAGGTTGGTCAGCCTCAATGTTGTTACCACGCTTTTCCTGTTACGACTCTTCAAGCACTGTTCTAAACAGCATATTTAGCTGATTGTTTCCCGGGGGTATGGACTCTTGCCTTTAAAACGACAATCTATAAAATATCCACTTAATAGAGTACAGCATGACACATGAAACATCATTATTCTTTATCTTAATATTTGTATTGACCCCAGTAAGGGAGTATATATTCAGGTAATTCTTTATTGTGTCTTTTTCAGAGTAAGAAGCATGCCAACAAGGTGCGACGTTACCTTTGCATCCAAAATGATAAAGAGCCCTCCCTGAAAAAGTTTAAGCCAGAATCATCTGAGCCTGACAGCGTGAGTAATAAGTCTTCCCAACAACCTCTTTCAAGTCCTGAAGAATCCCACATGAGCGCTATTGTTGTTTTACTTACATTTGTCAGTATCAGGCAGTCCATCTTAAAACCACATTCAATTTGTCTTAATGTGCCCCCCCCCCCTCTGCCTGCAGGCCTGTAACAACGGAGACACAGAGCGATATAAAGTGTGTCATTTGTGCACAATGACCTTCTCCTCGGCGGTGATTGCTGAGTCTCATTACCAGGGGAAGGTGCACGCCAAGAACCTCAGGCTGAAGAAGGTGGACCCTCAAACCGCAGGTGCCTGGTCACCGTTCCTTTGAATGTGAACGTATGGGAAATGCATGTTAACATGTTTTAGAAAAGATGCGTAGGAACAGGCTATAGAGAGACAGTAGCCTTACAATGTGTGCATGCTATATGCTATCCTTTATATTATATCCTATTCGGATTAGTGGTGTGGCAGTCTGCGCCATATCGGCAAATAAAATGGCCACCGTGTCCTGTCCTGGTGGCCGTAGTCTCTATATCCTCTCTATCGCCCCTCTGTCTACAGCGCCCCAGGCCGACACGCCGGCCCCCCAGCTTGCGGTGTCGAGCGATGTGGGGATGGCCGTGTCGGAGGCTGAGGCCGGGAGCAGCAGCAGCAGCAACAGCAACCCGGACCGCTTCTGCTCCATCTGCCATGCGTCCTTCAACAACCCCCTGATGGCCCAGCAGCACTACGGCGGCAAGAAGCATAAAAAGCAGCTGACCAAGCAGAAGCTGATGGAGACGTACGGACCGTCCACGTCGCCAGGTCAGGCCCGGGTTTAGTTGTCATGTGAAGTGTTTTGAGTGCGATTAAAGCGACAAACAAAACAGTAAACAGAGGGACAGCTTCGTCTGTCCGGTTAGGGAGCGCAGTGTTACGTGTTAAGAAAGTACCACCTCACTGCCACGCATCACGTGAACAATATCAGAGTATTTAATGATTTAGATGGTGGCATGTCTTTCCCTAATTGCACGTGCATATGCAGATGTAGGTCGATTAAATGCAGAGGCGAAATGGTGCTGGGGAAGTATTAGCACAGAGGACAGAGTTATGAATGCGTGCAGTGCAAGTGTGTGACGCTAAAGTCAACCACACAGCTGTATAAACACCGCAGAACCATCATGCATCCATGTATGTGACTGTTGTACATAGGAAGCTTTGCTCAGAGGGCAGCCGTGGACACACACAAAGTCACATTTATAGCTGGACGCTGACCGAACAGCTTTGTACCTACATTGAAAGGAACACATTTTTTGGGTGGGATGATATTACGTAGCGGCCGCACAATGGCGACTGTCACTACGGTGAGTACTACGACAATATAATGTACATCCAGCGGAGTGTGTCACGGACATCTTCCTCCCCCTTGGTCCGCAGCCTCCACAGTGAAGGGTTACTCCTGCACCCTGTGTAACATCGACCTCAACTCCGTGGAACAGTACCAGGCCCACGTCAGCGGCGCCAAGCATAAGAACCAGTGAGTAGAAGTACCGGCTCTCTTGAGCCGTCGGCAGCAGACGCCGGACGTGGAAAACCCCCACGTTCAGCAAGCTTTTCACTGTTGTTTTTGTGTCAAATATCTGTGGTTATTATTACCCCGACTAGATGATGGCCGTTTTCTTTTTATTTATTTTGTCCAGTCCAATCCACAATTGTCTTTTGATAATCAGTTCTATCAAAAGCTCTATCCAAAATCTTTCTTCGATTTTAAAACGCACACACACTTGTCTCCATAGAATGAAGAAGTCTCGCATGAGCTCTCCAGAAAACCAGCATAGAACGGCCCAGAACGAGTTCTCCGTGGGCGACTACCAGTCTGTCGGTGGGGAGGATCCCTACGTTGCCACGGACAACCAGTACATGTCGGAGGGCAACCAGTATTCAACTGGCATACCGGAGTGCCAGTACACCTGAGATCTAACCAGAAGGCCCATCCCCCCCTGCCACTGCTTCAGCCAGGAGAGATGCAGCAACAGACCCTTTTTATGATCAAATTCCCCTCCGAAACCTTCAGTTGATGACACCTCCACCACCACCACCTGGTCCCTTTGAACCCCCCCAACCTCCGAGACTGCAGTCTTTTGTTTTGGGTAGTTGCAAAAAAGATTCACGGCATGTATTTGGTTGGCTTCCAAAATATTGTGGATTGTAAAAAAAAAGAAATACAAAAAAAACCTGAAATGTCATTATGCCGTTAGTTTGGGTCTTCGTTAGCGTAAGATCTCCTGGCCTCTCGAGTTACGGTGAGATCGTGGAGCCGTTTGATACCCCCAGCATCGTCAGCGGACGTCGCCAGGCCTGTGATGGTGACGCACGCAGTGTATGCGCTCCCAACCCGTGTTTTAATAGGAAACCGATATGTCTTAAAAATCTAAATGTACACGAGAGGATAAGACCCGGTAGCTGCTTGCTAGCTGTTTCCTGCCCTTTTAGCATAAAGCTTTGTTCACGTCCCAGAGTTCACCGAGGTCCTACCACAGGCCACGGAGAATGGCTTCCAAGTAACCCCAACCGCTTCGATGACACCTTGTGGCCGATAGTGTGGCCACTGTGACATGTTAAACTTGGTTTCAATAAGACTCGTAAATATCCAATAACCAAGTCGTAAATATCTGAACTCTTGCCCGTATACAATTTTGGCACGCATGAGTTCAATCCACATAAGCCTGCCCTCCTTACAGGCGCACTTATACGCACGTTAAGTAAAACCTAAATTGACTGCCATGTTTGAGGTCTTTGATTTCTCAGTGAGCTTCTGAAGCCATGGCCCCAAACTCAACATCAAGGCCCCTGTAGGTCTCAGGAGATAGACTGGGTTAGGCAAGCAGCAGTAGCAGTAGCTAAACATCATAGGACTTAACACTCGCCAACTAATTCCTGACTCGATTATCAAACGTACTCTTACAGCGCAAAAACCACCAGGAAGCAATGCTAAAGATGTCCAATAATAGATCGGTTACTACTTGCCTGGGCCTCCTTTTATAGTTGGTCAACGGCAGCACTCATAGGAACACTTATAGGAAAGCTAACTGGAGGTCGACTAGGTTGGCATGCTGACAATTTCTCTCCCAGAGAACCCAGAGTTTGAATATCCCTTTAAGTATTTCTGTCCTTGTAATACTCTTTGTATTTTGTTTATTTCTTTTTCAAATATTCAACATTTAGTATGGTTCATTTTGATTAGAATGTAATTGGTAGGCTACTGGTGGCCTTTCAGTTCCAGATACTTTGAAGGAAAAAACTAGGCCATGGTCTGTCATGACCGACGGCCCCGGCCAGACGTTTTCCACTATGTCCTGGAAGTCTGACCATGAAGATCAGTTGAATTCCCATCGATGTGCATTGAGAATTATCAAGAGGAATATGCTAACCAGGCTTGTGTCTATTTCAATATTTGGTATCTCCATTTCAGTGTATCCTGATAGAATAAGCAGTGGTAACTATACCTTTAGAGTAGAGTCTGTTATTCTTGATCAAATCTTGGGGTTTTAAGATGCTTCAATGCCAGGTTTTTTTTTTTTATTATCATCAATCGATATATTTTTAAATTCTAGGTTGGATTTGAGCATTTGATGGGAAGTGTCTTGTCTATTTTTTTGTGGGTGATCAAAATATCTTTTGAACACTATAGGATAATTATCTTGGCTAAATGTTATTTTTACTTACTTTACATAAAAGTAAACTAGTCATGTGTGTTATTAGCTGCTGAAATGCTAAG
>OMNO01051766.1:6468-17454 GCA_900303215.1 Trachyrincus scabrus
ACTAAATGCACCTAATGAAAGAGTGAATTGATTATGATCGCAGAGGCCTGCATTTGAAACATTATATTTATATGTCTGTGTGTGTGTGTGTGTGTGTGTGTCTGTGTGTGTGTGTGTGTGTGTGTGCGTGTGTGTGTGTGTGTGTGTGTGTCCATACAGGCCTGTGGTCCTCAGTATGGCTACATGTGTGGTCAGCAGCAGTACATCTCTGGGGTTTGTGCCAACGTCAGCTCCTCCTTTGAGATCCTGAACTCCATAGCACCAGCTGTACAAGGTACACAGTACAATCACTCTCTCTGAACACCCTTCCACTAAGACAATCGCCCAACATACTGTAGCATTACAACACAATACAAAACACAACACACCATCTTTTTCTTCATTAAAGTCCAATGTAACTCTATGCTATGATCTTCACAGTAACACCAACCATCAGCAGCCTTCTTAAATGGTGCTTACTTCAGACCTAATGTTAACCTGTGGGCCTCTAACGCCTGGCTTCATTTTTCCAAAACATAGGAGGGTTTCAATCGTGTGATCTCAAGTTCCATACAATAAGTTCAAGCCCGCCATCTTGGTACTTCTTGACCAAAAAAAATCTAGAATAAATAAAGCAACCAGTTGTTATTATTGTTATTATGATGGTGAAAAGGCACCAAGATGAAATGATGTGAACCCATCATTTGAAACCATACTATAGTTTGTACACACTTGATTAGCAAGATGTACAGGAAACCAATGAAAGCCTTCACATTTTGTCTCTTGTCTTTACACTCTTCATCCTCTTCTTGAAATCATCACGCACTGAAATGAAGTACATGGGAAAAAAATTGAAGGTTGTTTGTTTATTGTTGTTTTCTTTTCTTTGACCATTTAAATTTTCTTCTCTTGTCTTCTCTTCAGACTGTGCCAAGGAGTTGGACATTGTGATTGTGCTGGATGGCTCTAACAGTATCTACCCCTGGTCTAGCATCCTGGAGTTCCTGCTGAAGTTCCTCAAGAACATTGAGATCGGACCTCAGCTCTCACAGGTCAGTGGAAGCGAAGGATGAGCGTATAATTGTATATAATGATATTCTATTTCATGTTGTTTTATAATTGTATACTTTTTTTTTCATGAGTTCAGTCAGGGTTCTTGCATCTAGAAACTCCAATAAATGGATGGGTGGATGGATGGGTGAATGGATAGACAGCTGTCAGTGGAAATGGCTCTGTTGCTATTTTGTCAGTATGTTTATTCTCCATAAACAAAACTAATATCAGCTGGAATGAAATTTTTTTTCCATTTAGTCCTGGGTGGCCCTAGTTTATCTATTTTTTGTGTTCTAAATGTAACTCTGGTTGTTGAGCTAGTGCAGTTTTCCAAAGAGACACTCTGGAAAGAGTGTTTTATTCTTGTACTCTCTGGAGCCCCGGTGGCTCCAGAGAGTCACATCTTCCATGGCTGCTAAAGTCTTTGGTTTGCCCTGAATACTGAGCATTGAGTCATAGGAACACCACCAACAGAACCAAACCACATCCTCACCAGACTTCTGTCTCTGGCCGGCAGACCCGTCCCCTCGCAGTGACAGGAAGAAGATGGAAATATTAAAGCACATGATTTAATATGGAGGCATTTAGCTGCAGGCGCTTTCATCCTAAACGACTTGTTATTAGTGGGCCCGAGAACGATCAAGGCAATACAATCGATATTGGAGAGACGACAACATTTAATTGGTCCACAACCAAGTTTCATAAAAAACAAACAGATGAGTGTAGGATATAACTGTAGGAATCAGAAATAAATAATATGTGTTTTTATTGTAATACGTACAAAGAATGATTTATGGAAATATAGAAATTCTATATATGTGTGGTAAGAGAATTCCACAAGTGCATTTTAGGACGAACGAGCAACACAAATGGAGTTAACTGGAGTGTGCGTCTGTATTTATTACCGTATGTATTTGCGTGTGTGCATATGTGTGTGTGTCTGTGCACGTGTGTCGATGAAATTCCAGGTGGGCATCGTATCGTACGGAGAGACTGTGACTCATCGCGTCAACCTGAGCCAGTTCGACAACACGGAGGCACTGCTCAGGAAAGTGGAGAACATGCCCCAGGATACCGGAATCAAGACCATGACCGCCTGGGGCATCGAAACGGCCAGGTACCACGCCGGCACTACCCGTCACTTATTGGGCTTCTGTCACAATCAGAAGCTGCCAACTCTCAAAACATTCAATTAAGACGATCAAATCTGACATTTCATACCCATTTGATATAAGTGAGTAATGTCTTGTGTTTGCTGAGTGTGTAGATGAAATGTAATTAGAATGCACAACACTGCCCATTGTTGAGGAGCTGGTATGCGTAGGGGTCCCACATCTGTAGCGCGTGCTGCTGCTGCGGCCGCACTATGTTAACCTCAAGAGCTCCACAGAAAGATGATCTCCTATTTGACCCCATGCCCACCCCCAGGCACCCTAAGGAGGCTAAGAAGTCACAAGATCCATGGTTGAATGTTGTCGAGGATTCGTTTTCCACTTATCTGCTTCACTTGGATAGTTTCAAAGTGAAGAGAAGCTAAGGGGCACATGGTGTGTGTGTGTGCCATTGAACATCCAACATCAAAAAATGCATTGATCCCTTTGTGTTTATTGAAAGGCAAGAGTCATCCCACTGATCCCTCCTTAAAAATACATTCTGTGGTTTGTACAGACATTTTACAACCTTTTCTTGAACATGTAAACACCCTCCAGCTAGATTGTCCTTCCCTTACCTGAGTGACTCCCTCTGCTACACTCCATGACTCAACTGATGTACTTGGCCAATATTTGATTAATATCGTAAATGATAACCTGCAAATAATATAGTATTAGCTATTATGGTAAATAATCAACACAGTGTTTAGGTTCGTGTTAGTGTGTTTTTCTATTATTCTGTATATTTGCTGTGCTCTTTATTCTCAATCTGTGTTATGTTTTTGATTTGGTGATGCTATGCGTTGATTTTTTTAGGTGCTTGCATACTGCCCCAAAAGAAACACCAACTCGGGTCAGTGTACCATACCCGTTTGTGGTGACAGTTTTTGTTGGCTTGTCGAATCAGTGTTGGCTAACTTCTGCCAACATTCTAAAGTTGGGTATTGGTGTTTGTTGGGGCAGTGTGCAAGCACCTTTAATGGTGTAAAAAATGCATAAATAAATCAGAAATTGTAATAAACACATTCTGACCAATCAGGAAAGAGGCTTTCATGGAGGAGCGTGGGGCGCGCCCGGGGGTGAAGAAGGTGATGGTGATTGTGACGGACGGAGAGTCACATGACTCCCATGAGTTGAAGAGGGTCATCCAGGACTGTAACGAGGACGCCATCGAACGCTTTGGAATCGCCGTGAGTACACACTGGTTTGTGTACACACTGGTTTGTGTACATGCAATTTCACAGAAGCCAGTATTATTTTAACGCTCTGTTTATCGTAAAGAGTTAACTTTTCTTTTTTTCAATAATAATAAGTAATGAACTATTACTTATCTATAGAAGATACTAATTCATCAATGGATGATAATGAATGATTATCTATTTATTAACTTTTTGACAAAACAACATATTGACTGACCTTACGATGATGGATTATAATATTGCAAATTAAATTAAATTTAATCACACGATTCATTCAAAACTCATCAACTAATTTACATTTTAATCATGCCAGTGAAATTTTATAAATTGTTTATTTCCAGGTTTTGGGAGACTACAACCGTCAGAACAAAACTCCTGCCGAAATCCATAAGTTTATCAATGAGATTAAATCCATTTCCAGCGAACCACTGGGAGATCATTTCTTCAACGTGTCTGATGAGGTGGCCCTGCTCACCATCGTAGACGCTCTGGGGAATCGCATTTTCGCCTTGGAAGGTAGCCTACCTTTACTTTAACACTACACTCACATTGAAACTCATTGCCTTGGAAGGTACCTTTACTTTAACACTCACTTTCAAACTCATTGAATGCCTGTTCTACTAATAATGAGAAAAAAGGAGGTTTTGATATATTATATTTAATGAATGAATCATATTTATACATCTATAATAATAATAATCATCATCACCATCATCTCATCATCATCATCATCATCAACATCATCATCATCATCTTTATTTACATAGCATCTTCTAAAAGACAGATAATGATGCATCAGAAGAAATAAAACAACTGCAAGGAAACTGTAAAAATCTAACCAAATGTGAGGGTCAAAATAAAACCTGTGAAACCACACATTACCACAGAACCACACATTTCTTTGTTAAAGCATCTTTTTTTTGTATTATTGTATAAAATGTATTTACCGATTCACTTCTCTATCACCAGCTACATCTGGCAACTTCACCTCCTCGTTCGAGATGGAGATGTCCCAGGCAGGATTCAGTGCACACACGTCTAAAGTGAGTAACCTCAAGTCTAGAGCCTATTTACAAAGTTATCCCAATTACAGTCTCTAAGGGCTTCACGGGCCCACGCTCAGATGGAGTTTGACAGCAGCCTGTAACCCTAACCCTCTAAACAGCCGAAGAGTAATCTACCCAGAACCCATTGGGGGAAACAAAACCCCAAAAGCCTTCCAGAAGGGAAGCATATGAGTGCTGACTCCTAGGACGGGTTGGAGTGCAGTGGATGCCCTTCTAGCTTAATAGGCTGCATGTGATTCGGACGCAGTATTATAGTGTCCAACATGACCTGACTTACCACCACTTAGATGAGACAGAGAATGGTCACATCAACAACAAGGTGGTCAAATATTATAGTTATTATAGTACGCCTGGTCTTTTTTGATTGTTTAATGTCCCAATGAACTATGCAAATGGGATATTTGTGATATATAAATATGACATATTTTACAATGTTTCTGATGCGTTGTACAAATAATTGTCATAAAGAACAACCCATGAAAAGATCAACTGCAGAACAGTTCAGCGTCCGAACATTACTAAATGAGTGTGTCTGCAGGCGGTCTATTTTATGTGTTGTGTCTCGTGTGTATGTGTGTGTGTGTGTGTGTGTGTGTGTACTTAAAACTCCATGACGCAAGTGTCTAGTGTATTAGATGGTGACGATGGTGATGTGCAATGCTTCTACAGTGACTCAGACCAGACTAAAAGGCAACAGAAGATCTCTGGCAGTCATCTAGTTGATTATTCCAGCCTGATCGCAGAAATATTACATATTAGGCTATGCACAGACTCTTTCTACGCATACTTCAAATAGCTTTTACAAACAGGGGTGATTGTGTCTTTGGGTTGATCCAGTGTGCCTTTCGCTTCTGTGAAATAAACAACAAAAAGAGGTCCACAGCATTTAAGGACATTAAAATAATATTTTTACTCGTTGCGCATTGTTTTAATAATTTATCATAGTTTACCCTATCCCCCACGCTTTTTGAGCCAAAAAAAAGGCATGCCCCTGTCTGCATATGGTGCTGCTGACTTTCTGTTCAACACCTCCTTATTTGCCTGCGCTTCCATAAACACAGGCAACATGATGTGTGACTGTATTGGCTCACTCAAGTGAACCAAACTAAACATGACCCAAACTGTCTGGGCTCTATCACACAGCTAAATTAAGAAAGACTTGAATTGAGTTTGAGTCTGTCGTGACTAATCTCTATGATTTATTTTGTTCCTTTGCTCTCTTCTTCTTCTTCTTCTTCACAGTATTTATGAATCCGGCACATACAGACTTCTGTTTTTAGATTATAAACACACACAGACACACTTGTCAGTTCTCTATTCCTTATAAAGCAACAAATTCTGTAGTGGTCAGTTTTTCTCACAGCTCAGTTCAGTTGAACTTTTCTCACTTCTCTAACTTATTTTTTCCCGTCCCGTTTGCTCTCATCCTCTTGGTCTGACAGGAAGGTGTGTTGCTAGGCGCTGTGGGCGCGTACAACTGGAACGGGACGGTGGTGATGCACATGGCCGGTCGCACCGTGGTCCCCAAGAACTTGCAGTTCTTCGACCCAGAGACGGAGGCTGGCTACGAGGGGCTGGCCGGCTACCTCGGTGGGTTTGGTTTACCAAGCTCTTGTGTTCCATTACCCAACATCACCAGAATACACTCCCACCCACCCACACTGTGTGTGTGTGTGTGTGTGTGTGTGTGTGTGTGTTAATGTCTTAATGGGAGGATGACTAAGAGGGATTCCCAGACAGTGGAGTGAATTGATTATTCTCTCTCTCTCTCTCTCTCTCCACCCTCTCTCACGGTGTATATGTGTGTGTGTGTGTGTGTGTGTGTGTGCGTGTGCATCTTGGTCCTTACACATCCCATTGATGTTTATGGTGGTTACATCAACGCTAGGTTAATGCAGGACCTGATTTTGCCCCGTCTGCAGGTTATGACGTCCAGTCAGCGTCCACACCTGATGGGACGCTGTACATCTCGGGAGCCCCCCGGTACAACCACACCGGCCGGGTGGTCCTCTACCGCCTGGACGAGGACGACAACGTCGTTGTCACCCAGATACTGAAAGGAGAACAGGTGAACCATCTTTGTTTTGTAATTCAATCTGGAATCGTATGAAGGTGATGGTTTTGGCAAAAGAACAGGAATGTACTGCTGTGATACTGTAGGCATCCGAATGTTGGTAGTATTTCAATAGATCAATAGATCCAAATTACTGCATTCAACTTAATGCAGTGCGATGTACATCTGGACTGAGTAGAATCCACATGTCTTCGTTTAATTCATCTCACACGGTAACACGCATCTGAAGTTTGATTTACAATCCAATATCCATCTGTTATCTGGTATTTCTGTTATTTGGTGTTATTTGGCACTGACTTCATTATTTTGCATTCTCCATAGATTGGCTCTTACTTTGGCAGTGTGCTCCAGACGGTGGACGTGGACAAGGACTCCTACACAGACCTGTTGCTCGTGGGCTCCCCCATGTACATGGGCAAGGAGCGAGATGAACAGGGACAGGTCTACGTCTACAAGCTCAACCAGGTACAGGGCGCTGTGTGAGCATATGTGTGTGTGTGTGTGTGTGTGTGTGTGTGTAAACTTAATGGTGATGTCTTTTATTGCCTTCTAATGACTGTCCTTTAAATGCTTTTAAAATAGAATTGCTGCTTATGTGAAGCAGTCTTGGGGGTGCTTACTGTAAATATTGTGCTGTAAATATTGTGTTGTTATTTTATAATGTAAATAGTGTATACTTGTTGCCATTTGCACATTTCTGTTGAGCATTGCCACTTTTTCATTTCACTGCACACCCGTGTATGTATGTGACAAATAAACGTCTTGAATCTTGAATCTTGAATCTTGTGTGTGTGTATTATGTGTGAATTTGTGTGAATGTGTGCATATGAGTGTGTGTGTGTGTGTGTGTGTGTGTGAGCAAGAGTGTTCCTTTGTGTGTGTGTGTGTGCTGGTTTCATAGCCTCCATATTAAACTTCTTCATTATTCCCTCTCTTCCCGCAGCAGGAGGGCCTGTTTGAGCACCAGTTCACCCTCAAGCCCGTCAATCAGTCCTGCTGCCACGCCCACACCGGCAGCTGCACCATTAAGAACGAGCCGTGCGGCGCCCGCTTTGGCACGGCCATCGCCGCCGTCTCTGACCTCAACCTCGACGGCTTCAATGACGTGGCCATCGGCGCGCCGCTCGAAAACGACCACCGGGGGGCCGTCTACATCTACCACGGAACAAAGAGGTCCCTGAAAGAGGCATTTGTGCAGGTGAGGTGTGAGCGTGAGCGATCGAGGTAGGTGTGCGTAGAGATGTGCGTATGGTTGACGGGCGGCCGTTTTGACGGTGTTTATGTGGCGTCTGTCTGCAGAGGATCCCAGCGGGCGGAGACGGTGAGAAGATGAAGTTCTTTGGTCAGTCCATCCACGGGGTCATGGATCTGAACGGAGACGGAATCACCGACGTGACCATCGGAGGACTCGGAGGCGCATCGCTGTTTTGGTGGGTCACTCTCTCTCTCTCTCTCTCTCTCGCTCTCTCTCTCTCATCTCTCTCTCTCTCTCCCCCTCTCCTTCTCTCTCCCACTCTCTTTCATTCTCTCTCTTCCTCTAACTTTTGCTCTATCTTTCTCTCTCTTGCTGGGAGAGATAGATTCACACCAACATGTCAATAAAACAACAAATGTTTTGCTAGTAGCAGTGGTTCGCATATCCGTCAGATTTCTCACACAACTACGCTATATTGTTCTTCATCTGTCACTGTCTCCCTGCCGTTTATACAGCTGTGTATCTCTCACAGGGCCCTCTGGGATTGTAACTGGCAACCTCCTAACTCCTAACTGCCTAAAAACCCCCAGGCTAGACCTTTTAACAGTTGGACACAGGCCCACTTCACTTCCCTCATTGGCCTGACTCAAAACCACATTTCTAACTCAAGTCAACAGTGTAATATAAGTTCTCAGGCTGCCCTGCAGGCAGGGTTCAGCAAAGCTGTGTGAAAAACTACATCCCCCAGGAGGCTTAGGATTTAAATAGGATTTGGCTGCTGAACTATGAACCTACTTTTAAACAATGATTTATATACTATTTTTAGGTATTCACAGTGTATCTGTGAATACCTATTGTTTTTGTGGTGGATATTATTATTATTGGATTGGTAACGCCTATAGCTCAGGCCCTGATTGGTAAAAAGTTGTGAAATTCGACGACATATGTATTCCCGGTAAGCAGGTCTACAATAAGTTGGGTACCACTCCGCCCATAGGTTGAGCTATAATTCACTGTCAAAGTTAAACGCTCAGCCCCGCCGCCCCAATGGACGAAAATTTATGAAACTTGGTATATAGCCCTTATTTGACATGCTGAACATTTTTGCCTCATGGACCCATAATGTCCGTCAGGATCGATTTTTCTGTAAAGTGAAAATTTCGAGAAAACTTCAAAAATATTCTTCTAAATAACCACTAGGCCAAATTTCTAAATATTTGGTAGATATGTTCTATGGACATGTCTGTTTAAAAGACTTATGCGGAAATTCAATTATTTACATGAGCGAACATTATTCTATCAATCACAACTCCGCTTCAGAGGGTGCCAGGGCCTTGGAACTTGGTAGGCACATAGAGGACATTTGATCATTGAAACTTATGAACATTACATGGTACCAGGAGTGGTTACTAAAGTGAATATCCGCTGTAGAAAATTGTGAAAGGCGACATGGAGTCTTTGAGGCCACCAGAGGGTTTGAAACTCACTGGAAATGTTGACAATTGTATGTTGAATGTTGCAATTGGCGGACTTTCAAGCAGCAATTCGAGCTGTACATCTCCGCGATCGGGTTGGATACAAAGCCAGATGAAAGAAGATAGCATTACTGATAACTGTGGCAGACCCACATGTGATTGAAATGTTCAATACGTTTGTGTTTGATCAACCAGATGACAACAAGAAACTAGAGGAAGTGATAAAGAAGTTTGATGCACATTGTTCTCCCAAGAAAAATGAAACTTATGAGAAGTATGTGTTCCGTTCACGGACGCAGCAGCAAAACGCGTATTCACGGCTTCCTGTGCGCTGTAGGTATTGTATTGTATTGTGCGCACTGACAATGGCTCCACATTCAATACATAGTTTTTTGTTTATTACTGTTTGTACAGTTTTTATTTTTGTACATACTGCACTGTTGCTCATACAGTATGATCGACAAGCACTTTTGGAAGTTTGTTCGTCACTGGACTCAGACTTTTTCTCGACTTTTTCACACACGTACATTTACTAACACGCCGACGGAGGAGTAAGAAGAGAGGCAAACGTGCCGGTATCCTATGCAGATCTCGGACGAGATACTATAATCCACCGTTACCGAGCATTTGACTTGCAAATGTTCAATCCCTGGACAATAAAATGGATGAACTACACGCACGGATTAACTTCCAGCGGGACATTGCGAACTGCTGCGTGCTGGCATTTACTGACACCTGGCTAGACCTTACGGTGCCTGACTCGGCCGTTACCCCGGCTGGATTTTCCATTTACCGGCAGGACAGAACCACGGAGTCAGGTAAACGTAGAGGCGGAGGGGTCTGCATTATGGTTAACTCTCTCTGGGGTTCGGTACTTACAACACACTGCTCACCAGACCTGGAGCTCTTAACACACTGCTCACCAGACCTGGAGCTCTTAACTATAAAAGCACGGCCCTTCTACCTTCCTCGGGAATTCAACTCTGCTATAATCACAGCAGTCTACATACCCCCGCAGGCCGATAAAACGTGCACGCTAGAGGACCTGTACGGAGTAATCAATGGACTAGAGAACGCTCACCCGGAGGCAGCTTCTATTGTTGTTGGCGACTTCAATAGGGCTAATATGAGGAAAGTTTTGCCTAAATATCACCAGCACATTAACTTTCCTACCCGTGGTGATTAGACTCTTGAACATTGTTGTTCGCAAATACGGAACAGCTACAAACCCCTCCCCCGCCCTGCCTTTGGTAAGGCGGATCACACCTCCATTCTTCTCCTCCCAACCTACAGACAACGTCTAAAACAGGAAACATGGGCACTGGTTTTTCGGGCAGTTCAACGCTGGAGTGAGGAATCCATGGCCACTCTCCAGGACTGTTTTGAAACCACAGACTGGCAGATGTTCTGTGTTGCAGCTGATGGGAACATCAATGAATACACAGACTCTGTCTCAGCCTACATCTCCAAGTGCATTGATGATGTCGTCCCGAGGGTCAATGTTAGGACTTTCCCCAACCAAAAGCCCTGGGTGAATGGTGAGGTCTGTGCTAAGCTCAGAGCACGGTCCTCTGCCTATAGCTCTGGGGACCTGGAGGCCTTGAGGAAGTCCAGATATGACCTACGGAAAGCCATCAGAGATGCCAAAAGAGACTACCGGGACAAGTTGGAGTCTTACTACCACAGCTCTGACCCCAGACGCATGTGGTGTGGACTTCGATCCATCACAGACTATAAAGGGAGAAATAGTAGTGATGCCCAGGCCGCCGCCTCTCAACACCTTCTACGCACGG
>OMNO01051893.1:2098-12711 GCA_900303215.1 Trachyrincus scabrus
AAGCCACGTGATTCTACGCCCGCCTGCCTTGGGTCTCACAGTTTTAGACATTGGGTTTGCAGTCTGGATTTTTTGGGCTTTTTCATCAAACTTTCATAGAACTCGCTTGAGGTATTCTTTTCTGTACTATTCAGTAGTTCTTCGTGATAACGGTCGTGTCTCTAATGCACAGCCATGGGGGAATTTCTAAATTTTTTCTAAATGTTTGTCCGTAGAGTTGTGTTTGTGTGAGTGTGTGTGTGTGTGTGTGTGTGCGTATGCGTGTGTGTATGTGTGTGTGTGTATGGGAGGAGTGAGTGTGTGTTTGTGTGTGTGTGTGTGTGTGTGTGTGTGCAGATTGGAGGGCAGGTGGCGGGTCACATGTGTGGCTGCGGGGAATCAGAACTGTATGCTAGCTGTGAATTGGAATCACAAAGCGCCGGGTGCTTCAAAGAGAGTACGGGATGCATGCGAGGTGATGGTGTGTCGCCGCGGTAACGGTCCTGGAGCAGCAGCGGCTAGTTGTACATGCTGGCACGAATGGAATTATTGGTTTTGTGAATGTCACCGCTTTTGGTATTCAGACTGTACCTTTGCATATGTCTGTCAGTACTGAAGCTGTATCGCTCTCTCTCTTGCTCTCTCTGTTTATCTCTCTCTCTCTGTGTTTCTCTTGCACTCTCCCTCTCGCTTTCTCTGTTTTTCTTGCTCTTTCTCTCTCTATCTTTCTCTCTCTCTCTCTCTCACTCTCTCCATATCCGTCTTAATCTCTCTCTCTGACCCCCCCTCTCTCTGTATCTCCATCCCGCTCTCTCTTTTTCCTCTTTCTCTCTCTGCCTCTCCATCTCTGTCTTTCTCTCTCTCTCTCTCTCTCTCTCTCTCTCTCTGGGAGAACGCGTCTTTGGCTTTGTAAACACGACCCTCCAACACCATCCACCCCCGCATCCCAAAGTGATTAGGAGAAAGTGCCGTAATGGGAACAGAATAGCATGGCGGAAACAAATGGTGCGCATTACCCCTGACACACACACGCGCACACACACACACACACACACACACACACACACACTATTCTTTCTTTCTGTCTGCTGCTGTCTCCTCTTGGGCTTGTGGGAAATACAATCTGAGCATAAGCCATAGACAAATTCCCATTATATGCAATTTCATGGACGATAAACCCATTTGAAATCAGAGTGATCCCATAAATGTATGCATGCAGCTCCCCCAATGAGCTAATTATAACCTTTTATTTACTTTCATGGAGCCCAGAATACCTCTTTTGAAATGGAACAAGGAAGAGAAAAGAGTTTATGAGGGAAAACAAGCAATGAAAAAGCGATAATACTATCCTACTAGAAATGTTACTTTCTTGCTTGGTTTATGAACATATTGTAAAGTAAATAAGAGAGTACCTCTCTTAACATAACTAACCAAACATTATCATCGATAAGGTGTTGTAGCTTTAAAATATAATATGTATTGATCTTTTAACAGATCAAGAGATAAGAGAGAGATATCCCATAATACACACATGTCAATGTATCCTGAGCTGAAAGGAAGCTGCTCTGACAGATCAGATATACGAAGTGAACTAAACATCTGTAACATGTGGTTATGATTCTCAAGCTCACTATTTCCACTTGGTCATGTACTGTGCTGTCCAAAACATCAAGAATAGATTAACATTTCATTGCAGTTATTTATTTCTGAGCTCATGGCTACATGATATTTGTTTGAAGTGCAGTGTGTATAATTTTGTTTTGCTTTTTCGCAAATATATATCACAGGGCTCTCACCCATGCTTGCAATCTGTTCCATTCAGTTTAAAGCAGACTATGCAAAGGATTGTGCTTGGCTCTCTTCCATCTAAAGTGTCGAGATGGGGCTGGCGTTGATGTGAATGTCAAATCAGACGTTTTTTTTGTCATTGTTGTTTAAATATGTCACATTCTATCACTTTGGAACAAAAACGAACACGAGCACATGCTTGTATCCAACACTTCAGAGGAAATAAATGGAACAGTATGAGTCATACACAGATGTTCCTTTATACACATTATTCCCCCCAACAGTTGAAGCTTCCATCTATATCATATCTGTTGCCGAGCTGAACTTGTAATCAAAGCAAAGTATGTTTCCACTTGAGCATAACTCTGTTCCCGTAATAGTTGTGCAGCAAAATATCACCTACACGATAACAATGACCGTTGACATGAAGGAAAAAAAAACACATGGGTAAATCAATGACAACACACCATTAGAGTCATCGTAGATCCAATAGATCCAACAACTGAACGGTACACTACATGACGTTTCGGCACTCGCCGAGTGTCTCTGTACGGCGCTGCGGGTCTGTGTGCCGCGCGCGCAGCGGCGCTGTGTGCGTGCGAACGCGCGCCTCCGTCGGCGGGTAGGAATGCACCATTTTCAATCAGACCAACGTGAACTTTGAAACTCAAAACAATTCCATAATTCACTGAGTCTGGGGAGCCGTCACATATGCTCTACCCTACATTATTTATGACTCTATTTGCATCAGCTGCTTGTGCTTGCTGTGCAACGCTGCACTTAAGTTAATGAGATCCCTGCAAAAGATTAGCAAGGAGCTCCCAGTGTAATAGCTCCGGCAGCGGCGGCGGAGGAGTTTCAGAGAAATATTCCCATTATAATCTCCCTCCCGTCTCACTCTGGCGAACCGGCCCTTTCGGCTTTCGTCGTTCAAATTGAATAATGATGTCACCTAATATCATGCGTAAAGATGCCATTGCTCAGCAGCCCCACGTCTGCGGGCATGGGAACAGCAGCGGCCTCTCGGGACATTGTGTGTGTGTGTGTGCGCGTGTGTGTGTGTGTGTGTGTGTCCGTGTGCGTGCGTGTGTGTGTGAGAAAAGGCGAATTATATTATATTTAATGCCCTAACGGCGTTAGGACTGCTTATACACTTCCCAGGTAGAATGCTGCTGTCTTGCCTGATGTAGTGTAGTGTGGGCGAGTAACCCGGATTAACTGGAGTCTCTTGCCAGTCATGGTGTGGTTAGAGCTGGTGGTGGTGGCCATACTTCACAAATAATAATAATAATAATAATACTGCACAAGTTATATTGGAAGACTGTATTGGGTACAGTTCTCTTCACATGAATTAATTGGATTTTAATAAGGTCTGGGTATTCAAGAATCTAATGTCAAAACACACACACACACGGTCTTGACCCCCCACACACAACTTAAAAACCTTGCCTTAAGATATTTGCACTTGAATTCCAATCACAGAACGTGGGCGTGCATTGGACACTTCTTGCTTCAGCATGCATTGTTCTCCCGTCTGACCGGCTGCACCCTGGGGTTGAAAACACAACTAAAATGAAAAGGTCTTCAAGCGTGTATCCGTGAAAAGAAGCCCTGTGTAACCATACATACGGACACCTTTTCTTCTGCAACATCTCTTTCGAGAGAGAGACTCGAGAGAGAGCCTCCATCCCCCCCAGGGATGGAGGCTCTGTATTCGAGGCCTTTCGACTGGCCTTTTTGTGTGGAGTTTGCATGTTCTCCCCGTGTTCACGTGGGTTTCCTCCCACACCAAAGACGTGCAGGATAACAAACAGCTGCTGCCCTGCCCATGAACAAGGCAAGGGCACTAAAAACTAGAGTCTCTCCCCGGGGCTACACTGCTCCTAGGTGGGTTAAATGCAGACACTGAATGTCCCCACGAAGATTAATGAAGCGTATCATCTTCCTCTATTGGTTTACCCTCATGTGCGCTATACTGTATTCTATATAACGTTGGAAGTAAGAGGGTCCCAAGGAAGTGATTGAGCATATTAGGTAGCGAGTATGTACATATTTAAGTACATTAAGTTTGAAAACTTGCTAGAGGTGTGAAGTAGATTATAGAACAGGACATAAACACAGTGGGAAGCAGAGAATAAAATCGATTTGCTTTGCAAGCGGCGCACAACTTGTAACCATGCAGGGGGGAAAAAAGTTGTTATTATGGGCAGCTGTGATAAGTGAATGAGTGACTCCTAGTTGTAATTGGGCCTTGGTAAGACGGAGTTGAGCTCGCTGTTGCCTCCACATGGCCCACCCATGGGTCCAGGGCGAGTCTGGCTTCAGGTATTACTGCTGGAATTTAGTTTTATTTAGTTTTGTTTTTCTCTGTAAGAGCTGGGCCACATGCGGCCATCTGTTATGGCCAGTTGGTCATTGACAGGAGCGGAGCAGCAAGACTGTTCAACCTGCCTCTGCATTAACCTGATTAGAGTGATGTCGTCCCCGGGCCCCCGAGGGACTATGAAGACAGCCCTGCTTCTCTGTATGGAGATGGCTCACTGTGCAGTGCATCTCTAACACACACACACACGCATGTACATGCACACACACACACATGCGCGCGCGCGCACACACACACACACACACACACGTAGATGCGCACACACACACACACACGTACATGTCACACACACACACACACACACACACACACACACATGTAAAGCTGTGGATTTTCTGATGTGTTTGGGTTAATTGTCTCCATCTGCTCTATTTGAGGGGCCGCTGCTAATGCAGATGTGTTTAGAAATAACATTTGAGAGAGGAGGAACATAGAGCAGTGTAACTGTTTGGTTCATCATTTCCTTTACCCCGGCACTGAAGAATCTCTGATCACACTTTATACATATACTCACAGAATGTATTATATAATATCCACTTTTGCAAAATGAACATATCCAAAAAGAAACTATGAGTAAGTCAAGTGAGACTTGACTTACTCGAGACTTGGTGCTTTGAGACTCGAGATTTGAAAGCAAAAATTCGATCAGATTCTAAAGGCTATGATAAATAATCATTGAGTGCATCGTTTGTTTATTGCGCCGCTGCTGGATGCATATAGCGGAAAATACTGCATTATTATTGTCTCAGCCCGATTTCCCAAGTGGCCACCGTAGTTGGCCACAGACTCAGAGGGAAGTGCCGCTGTACGGCAGCCTCCGCTCTCCGCTCTCATTTAAATGTCAGTGATCGGACTTTCTCTCTGTTCCACTACATATTGCGTTTGCCTTGCTTGTTATTGAAAGAGAAAACTAAACAGAACTACGCTGAATGGATTGAACAAAGGCAAATCCGCGGTTCTATGAATTCCGGATGAAGGAATGAAATGGTAGCCTGGCAACCAGACAAATCTGCAAGCTCATGTTTTATTTGCTCTGGCAGATAGGTCTGGCCGCCCTCCCGTTCAAACTGAATTCCACCCGTCCTGAAAACGGGCCGATCACAACTGTTTATCTAATACGGGGCAGGTTTGATATTGTTGAGGCACTCAACCGAGATGGCTGCCGCCGATGTGTAGCGGTCTGTTGAATCCGCTATCGCGGCAGTGTTGAGCGAACTGGACGGTATATTTTCTCTAAAAGAAGAACAAACAACTGCACTTAAAGCTTTTGTTGATAAGAAAGATGTGTTTGCCGTACTTCCGACAGGATTTGGGAAAAGTTTAATTTACCTACGCGCTACGTCAAACGTTTCGTTGCTCTGATTGGTTGTAGGTCTATCCAATTACGTCCAGAGGAATTTTGGTCTGTGCCCGTTGATAACGCCCCTTGGGAATTGAAAATGCACTGAGAGTTTCAAGACTAATGCCCATTTGTGAATTGGTCTGGCGATGCCAGGCTAATGAAATGGAGCCCTCACCGTCAATTTCTTATTATTTGAATAAAATGTCTTATTTCCGGACTACCATATTTATCCGTTATCATCATATTCAAACTTGTGACATTCATTTTCAACTGGAAACATTTTTTATTTGTTTCACTGTATGCCTATATCTCTTCAACAGCAACCATGCTTGTGCTTTTCCGGTGTCTTTCATCTTTGACATCTTTGGCTCTTAAGAAGCTTGTGTTGCTGATGAATTTCTTTATCCACCAGCCACAGCGGCTGGTGACCGAAAAAGTTAACTTCAGGCCCTGGCGCTGAGGCAGGTTTGCTTCTGCATTACTGACATCTTCTGGATTAATTTGGCCATTCTCTCTCTAAATTCAAATGAATAACCGTGTTTTACACAACAAAATAAACAATCTCTAATTAATCGCCCAATTAATCGTCTTATTAATCAACTAAATTGTTTTATTTGAAGTCTGTTTTGCTGTTTTTACATTTGCAATCTGACACTGATTGCAAATGTATCAGTGTCCGCTTTTATTTATCCGTGTCCACTTTTACTATTAAGACTTGAGACCTGACATGGACTTGCACCCAAAGACTTAAACCCAGCTCTGCTATGATGCTCTGTTTTACATGAAATAGACGGATAAGAAAGCATCCGATCAAGAGAAGGAGAAAACAAATCTCAAACTCCTAATGTTATAATACCCGTTCTTCATCTTATTAATTAAGAGTGTATTGATGTGGTTTTGAGAGAGGATTAAGGCTTCTCTGTTCTGAGGTGATTGACAAGTCCAGCTGATAAGTTAGCACAACTGACGACTACTCTTGAATTAAATTACGTTATGTTTAAGTCTTTGAAGTCACTTGTTGATAATGGTCATTTTGCCATTGACAATAATTATATATTTTATGTAACTTACTTTTAATTTAGTTTTTCTATGTTGGCAGAAATCTAGTTGGATCTAGTATGCTTCTCTGTCTGACTGAAACTGGTTAAGCGTGAATTACTGCATTATCAGAATTATGGCTGGCTTGTTATGGCTGTTATGTTATATACCATCACCATATCTTGCATGGAATGTAGCTATGGGTGGAATTCGTGTGTGAGTTGGATTTAGTGAAAGCATTAGTGTACAAGTGTACACAAAGGAAATATATTTCCATTGTTTAACCCCAAAAATAGAAAAACAAAAGATGAAAAGATTGTACGTCCAGACCTATAAACACATTTCCCATCCAATAGGACTGCTAGGGTAAACAATAGGACCTATTGAGTATGTAAATGTTCTCTTTAAAAAATCAATTGTACAGGGTGTTTTGTAGGATAGTTAAAAGACGTGTGGCAACCAAAAAATGGTTCAGAACAGACATGTTTTCCATACACATTGATACTAATACACATCTGTTGCAAACGGTATCGTTTCACTTCTTATGATTATCATTCAGACTGAGGCGCAGGCAAATTCAGATGGCTCGTGGCTCTGCAAAATGAAAAGCAATCAATCAAACAGCTATCAAAACAACACAGTCAGCAGCTAATGAATGGATTGGACTGGATCTTTGAATCGTAGGGGAGCAGAATAAGGAATGCGTGTGGTGATGAATGACTCTACCGTTTAGCGTTGATAGACATTTGTTGGACTGTCAGGTAGTGAAAGTGTAGCATTTGAATTATACAAGACTTGATTTGAACTGGAAATGGAATTGTTTCACAGATTTATGAGGGAAATAATTCTGAGGTCATTTTATTTCATGATTGTAATATTAAGGTGTGAATAATATTAAAATGTGGTGTTTTTCTTCATCAGGCCTTGAGGCAGTGTTCACTCAGATCCCAATGGCATTGGGATTACATAAAAATATTAGTATTTTTGTGTATTGCACTTATTTGCTCAGCAATACTACCCATGCACACTTTTGCTTCATTGCCTGAAAAGTGAATGAATGAGTAAACTACTATCTATTAAAAATATAAGGATGATTGTTGGCAGTTTTGTCCGCACAAAATCGACTTGATGTTATCACGTGACAGCTGGATAGTATTTAAGAACATCACAGCACAAACCAACACAATACCTCATCTCATCAAGTAATGTCAATATTTAAAGAAAAATAATTAACAAATAAAAATAGCAGCTGGACTGATCATATGTTTGACTTCATCATGTTATGAAACCACCGGTGCATTCAGCTTCAGATGGACACAAGACCGACCATTCATTTCTTATATGCATTTTGAGTATGTGCCTTTGATGAGCATGGCGTCAGCCCCAGAACATGTATTATAGAAACGAAAGATAAAACGCTATGCTTGTTAAAAACTGAACCAAAATATACATATATAATATATATTATATTATATGTTGTATTGTATATATACGGTGTAGACTATCTGTAGACTGTAGGCCGAAGATCTTTGAGTGCCCACCGTAATATTAAAGAGGTAAAGCTTTGTATGAACACATCATTGTCTCTTCGTTCTCGTTTAATGTAATCTTATATTGTTAGGAAACTGTTTACACAGGTTTCCTTACTCCATTCATGTCGGCTGACATTAATTACACACATCTCAAAAACAACATTAAGGCACGCGTCTATACTAGGTTTTTGTCCCCTCACATTGGGGATAAAGCACTTTGCAATACATTTCAATACACACGTACGCGGGAAAGCACTGTTTATATTCTGAGCGACGGAAGAGAATAGGTTACGCAAAACATCTTCTCTTCTTGAGCAACGGGTGTTAAATGAGCGGAGGTGAACTGATTAAAGTGGCGGCGGAGAAGTGCATGAATACAGTGCCGTTTAAACGGGGGCACTGCGTTGTCTACACACGCTCATAAAACCCCATGAAGGGCCTTGCCACACTCTGCCTCTGAAAGGCCAGACGCTAGTAAATGTCAGTCGGTGGCTGCTTTCACTTGCGGTAATCAGCAGACGGTTTACTCCATTAGGTACAGTGCTCTTTCTCTCTGTATGCCACTATCAGTGGTGTATGTAGATCTATACTATACACATGAATATCTATTCATCTATAGATAATAAGAAGGCTCATCCAGCTATGTGTGTGTTTGTTTGTGTGTCCATATATAACCGCCACTTCTGTATGGTCTTACTATCTCTCTTTCTCTCTCTCTATATATATATATATAGATATAGCTATAGATAAATAGATAGGTAGATCTATCGATATAGATGGGTAAATATACAGATTTATAGGTATCTATGTATGATACCAGTGTATGTGCCCGTCTCTCTGTGTATTTAATAGCGTAGGCAGCACTCGAGATGAAAGCTCCCGATTGAATTTCCTCCAAAGGAGGAATAGATACTGAGTGACATTATGTTTTCATCTTACTTCAAGTAAGAGCACCGAGCGCCCTGGAGACTAAAGAGTCAATAATACAACCAAAAAAGAAACTTATTGTTTTGTGACACACTGCCTTTGTTCAGTTGTCTCAAAGTCGAAAACTGGGGGAAGAATATCCGATGCATATTACTCATGTGATTTATCTGTGACAGAAATACATTCAGGACTACATTAGAGAAGTAAGAAATGATCTATCATCAATATTTTACTGTGAATACCTTCCGCTTACAGTTATGTGTTGTAGAGTTATTCAGTACGACTGTTGTTCTTCAAGATCCTATCCATGAATTATACTTTTTAAACATAGCATGCACATAGTTTAAGTTATAGACCTACACACGTGAACGTCTGGATGCCCAATAATGCTTCACGTCTCAGGACAGTGGAGTGTGTCGCACGCACACACGCACGCACGCGCATGCACCCCAGAGCATCACCACTGATCATATCACACAGCTGAAGGTGATTCTTTGTCTTAGAATGACTAATGATAGGAGGCTATCCAGTGTGTATGTGTATGTGTATGTGTGTGTACAGCATGCATACAGCAGCATGTGCACTCACATCTGTGTGTGTGAATTGGGTCACCCCAGCTGCATCTTGACCTTCCCAGTTTCATCCACACCCTTACCTCTCTGTCCTTTGCCATCCTCTCTCTCTCTCTCTCTCTCTCTCTCTCTCTCTCTCGCTATATATATATATATGTCAGCAGAAGCCCTGCCACATAGGTTATCATCACAGCTGGAGGGTCTACCTCTCACAGCTGGGCTCAGGGTTTGCAAACACACACACACACACACACTCTAAAAAACCAACAGACACATACAACGATATGGTCTGTTTAATGTTTTATTCACACATACAGAAATTATAGATTTTTTGTTTGTTCTGTTTATATATGCTTTGTTTACTGTGTCCCTGGCTGTAGCAAGCGGCTTCTCTCGGGGCCCATGACGTTAAACGTTACATATTATGCATTCATACGAGACACTTGCACATACACATCAATTTCTTGTATCTTGCATGGATCTCATTTGCACCAACTTCATGCATGTTTACAGGTAGGTTTATAGGTAGGTTTACAGGTAGGTTTATAGGTAGGTTTACAGGTAGGTTTACAGGTAGGTTTATAGGTAGTTTTACATGTAGGTTTATATGCACATTTACAGGTAGGTTTATAGGTAGGCATATGCACCATGTAAAAGGGACATGCAATCGATAATACAGGGTGCTTTCATCTATTTTCTTCATCAAACATCTTGTTACATGTTTCCATAACCAACAGATACTATTTAAATTGTATGAATTACGTTGCTGTAACAAAACAACCAAGCCTCCAGGAAAATCTACCAAGATTAGCCAAATGAAGAACAGCCATTTTCTGAGGAAGAGCATCGGGATCACGGCACCCTGACATTTTTCCCTGTGACGGTAAAAGAGAGAAAAGAGCACACAACAGAGCAAGAGATGAAATAAGCGAATATTCTGAGTGACAGCTAGTGATTAGTGAAGAAAGCTCGGCGGGGGGTGGGGGTAGGTAGAGTCTGGCACTGCTTCTTCTTCCACCACCGCCACCTCAGTGACGGTGGGGTCATTCCAT
>OMNO01051901.1:2311-14469 GCA_900303215.1 Trachyrincus scabrus
AAAGACTGAGAAACACAACGTGTCTTCAGAGAGAGATAGCACGAGCTATGTTAGTAATGTTATACTGTGGATAGATGGACGAAGAATGGACCGTACTGAAATACACACTGACACACACACACACACACACACACACACACAAAATATACTACACTCCCACTTGATCCATCCCGACGATACACACTATTGTCTGAGAACAAGTCGTGTTCCCGGGGGCCTCTATCTCTCTCTCCCCGGGCCTATCTGGAGTGGATGCTGCTGACCGTGTCCTGGGAACCCTGGACAGAGGATAGCGATAAAGCTGACGACCAGCCTACGAGCCATCAGATAGACGAAGCTCTCTCACTTACAGACAGACGGGAGGAGGGAGGAGGAGCAGGAGGAGGAGGAGGAGGAAGAGGAGGAGGAAGAGGAGCAGGCGGAAGGAGGCCTGGAGGGAAGGAGGCTGCAGCTGGATATCTCTTCAGCAGGATTAACTGATACATATTGTACGCCATGTTCCCAGGTCTCACCCCCGTGATGTCACCGTATCTCTATGTGTGTGTGTGTGTGTGTGTGTGTGTGCAGTGCACTGATTGTCAGGATTAATACTGATATATTATTATGATTATTTACGGCATTACATATTGTGCTAGTATATATGGTATGTGGTACACGTGACATGTATGATCTATGTATGGCATGAAGATGCTGGACAGAATTCCTGTTTGTTCAAAGGGGATCTGAGAGCAGCAGATGTAAGCTATGCCATGTGGAGGCTGTAGTGGTCCTACAGTCCCTGGAAACAGTAGTCACTGTATTTTATGAACTGACTGTCTTCCTGAGTGTCTGGTGTGTGTCCCGTGGCGGTATCCATGGCAACGCTGATGTGTTTGGACCAAATACAGTAGATAGGGGGGGGGGTTAGTCCATCAATCAAATTGAAATATGAAATATAAAGTGTTTACGCTTTCCTGCACTTGTTCTTTATAAAGCAAGGTATTATATGTTATTATCTGATTTCTGAAGTCATTTTATTGATTGGTTACTATAGGACTGCCAGTCAATAATAACGTATTAGCCTTATGGTTAAGTGAACAGTCATTACAAGCCATTTGAAAATGTAGCCAGTTGTGACATCACAAGTGGGCGTGTCCACCTTTGCCACCTGGTGGAGGATCCTACTCAAGGAAGTTACTAGACCTGAACCACAAACGTCGCAGATAGATGAGTACTTCAACCAGCTCGGCATAATGAATATATACCCATATAAAGGTCCCCTAGCGACCTGGTGTCATGTTGATAAGCCATTACAAGCCATTTCAAAATATATCCTTTTGTGACATCACAAGTGAGAGTGTCCAGTCTGATGGGCCACTCATTTGGAGCCTCCCAGTTGATACAGTCAACCAATCAACTCCTTCCAGCCGGCGGGAGTTTTGCTGGTTTTTGTTTTCTTTTTAATAACTCCGTCCTAGCTTTCGAGTACTTCAATACCACACAGGGATGAAAAACCACTTACCGTGGTGAGACCCGGTGTCTGGTGTGTGGTCCATAAATTCTGTTTCTCATGAGGATTTATTTGTAGTGCCAAAGCGCCACCTGCTGGTTAAAGTTGGTAAAAAGGCGTAAATATAGGCCTAATAGTCGTCCGTTCATCCGTTCTATTGTCGTAATCCATCTCGTTTTAAAACTTTTGCCAGAGTAAAACATGACTTATTAAAGAGGCTATTTCTTACCAATTCAATAATAAATATGGCGAAATGTACTGTAATTATACGACCGGCCCTTCCTTAACCATCCATAGCAACATGAGATGACTTGTTTTGACTGAACTTATCCTATTGTGATGTCATGTCATCCAATCACCAGTAATTGAGAATAATTAAATAACTAAAATAGACCGAGTTTTGAGAGGACTCAAATATGACACGAGTAGGCCTACAGATGGTTTAAAATACTTTAACAGACAAATATTAGCCAATCAGGTTTCACAGGCATCGCTTTGGACACCATACGCAAATAAACAAACAAAAAACATTGTGTTAACAGTTAACAATTGATTTATTATTCATACAGTCATACAGGTAATATGAATACACATTAAGCAGATGTGGTGAGTTAAGAGTCCGGTTCTTACACATGCCAAGGAATATTTTCCACCATGACCACATAGAAATCTGATTTCTCTGCTCCAAGCTGAAGAAATGCACCAAACTTGGCACATTTGGCACATTTGCCCAAGACAGACACCAGAAACATCTCTATAAGGTGTGTCTCGGGACAAGCCAGAGTATTCATCCTCAACTGACCAAGAGCTCCAACATCTATGCCCTCGTAACGGCTCTATAAAATAGCTTTCCTCCATCTTGTCTCTCTCTCTCGGTTCACCCCTCTCCTCTATGTTCTCCTCTTGCCCCTCTTGCCGCCAGACTTGTGTCCGTCCCCGGGCCCCGACCGGCCCCGGTGGCGCAGGTTCTTGAGGCCCCCGCTCTGCAGGAAGTGGTGCTTCTCCTGTTTCCTGCGTTGCTTCAGGATCTCCTGGCTGGTCTTCAGCTCCGAGCGGACCCGCTGGCCCCCCGGCGTCAGCTGGGGCCCCCCGGAGCCTCTCCCTCGTCCGCCTCGCCCTCGTCCGCGACCTGTAATTATATAATAAGAAAAAGAATACAAAAATATTATAAGAATAAAATAATCATCATCATAAACGTCATGTACGTTTAACTGAATTGGGTTGTAAAAGTCGAAAGTGACTTCTGTGAAACACATGGACTCAGCTGTGACCTCCGGACGCACGACCCACCTCCTCCAAAGCCCCTTCCTCTTCCTCCTCCTCGGCCCCTTCCTCCTCCTCTTCCTCCTCCATCACCGTCCGAGTCACCGTCGTCAACCTTATACTTCTTCTTCCACTCTTCATAGCTGACGCGTGCGGGTTAAGGTTACAACACGCATGACACGCGTCACGTGTAACGGTGGGATGGGCAACAGACAGTAAACCCCGGGACAAACAGCAGCACATTCACCAGGTGACAGGAACACGCAGCGTTACAGAAAGTCTTGTCCTGTCTGTAACACGCAGCGTGTTACAGACAGGACAAGACAACGCCGCTGTTTGATAGAAGTGCAAAGGATACAAGTTCTTCTTGTTCTTGTTGCTGACCACCTGACCGGTCTCCAGGCGGACTTTCTTCTTCTGGTCTTCTTTCCCCGTGTCTTTGATGAAGCGTTTCTTCTTGCGATCCCTTCGGGGGGTGACAGGGAAAACAGCGGATGTCGGGTGTCACATGGGTGTCACGGGGATGTACGTGAACAGTGAGGGGGGGGAAACTAGCCAGAGACACGATGAAACGTGAACCGACTATGAACTGAACCATCGCAGAAACGTGTGTTCTCTTACCATTTCATGATTCGTTTATGCTGGTTCAGTGACTCGCCCTCGTCCCCCATCATGTCCAGGACAGCAGACGTGGCCTGCTGGTCAAACATAGTACCCTCCGCGCCCAGGCTTAACCTGATGACCACGAACACACGGGTCACGGGACACACAGCGTTAATGACAACACGAGACACAACATGAATTACAACACAAACTTAACAAGTTGTACACCAGCAAAGTTGTCACGACTTGAACCAATACCAGTAGATCTTCATGTCAAAATCACGATTTCTTTTACAAATACAAAGTACAAAGTACAAATGTACAGGTTTGTATTTCCCCTTACCCTCGCTCAGAGTCAAAGTCTTTCGGTCTGTAGGGGATGTAGTACTCCTCGTCTTTGCCGGCCGCTTTGCTCTTCTTCACCTTTGGCTTCTCCGTTTCTTCGTCCTCCCGCGGTAGCCTCCGCTTCCCTCCGACCACCTCGGAGAACACCCCCTGGTGGAGAGGAAGAGCGGAGCGATCAAAACCGTTTCATACGACGAAACAGACCCGACAACGATGTGAAAAGATGAACAGAACTTTGCACGGAGGGCATTTCTCAGAGGAGCCCCCAGGCCGCGCCCATATATGGAAATCAAAAGCTGCCCAGCCAGACTGGATCCGGTCATGCACCTGTAACAGCTCCTCCTCGTCCGGTCACGTACCTGTAACAGCTCCTCCTCGTCCTCGCTGTCCTCCCCTGCTACGATCTCTGTGCAGGACTGGCCGATGGTGGCGGCGGCGGCGGCGGGCAGGTGGCGGCGGAGCAGCCGGTTCTCCGTCACCAGGTCCTCCCGCTTCTTGCTGAACTTCTCCACCAGCTTGGTGTCCCGGGAGCGCTTCCTCCGCATCACCTTGCACGCCACCGTCTTGCTGTTGGAGTTGATCTCGAAGATGGTCTGCAATGGATTTTAAAACACACTTCCTCCTTATTGCCGGTCGGGCGTTGGCTGTCTCCACCCGCTAAGATGTGGGGGGTGTGGCCAGTGACAACACATATTTACATCTCATCCTATGTGGACAAGATAAGCGCCAAGACTCACCGATTTGGACTTGTAGCCCTTGATGGCGTCCACGATGTGGAGGCGTTCCAGTTCCATTTTGTCCATCCCGGCACCTGAAGTCACCAAAGTGGGAGAAAATGTTTGGCAAATTGATTGAAGGGCTCCCGGTTTACCACAAGGCGTGATGTTGATTAGCCGTTGATCCCATCTACCCAGCATGCATCTGCGGGTGGACACTCCCACATGTGATGTCACTATACTAGGGGTGGGTCGGGAAAAATCGATATAATAAACATCGCGATTTTATTTTCCCGATTCACAGACGCATGTTGTATCGATGTTAATAGTCTACACATGGTTTGTGGCGGTATTTACACGCCTGGCTTAATTCGCGGGGTAACGAACCAGGGAAACATCCGGACACTGACCTAGCAGCGGGTGGACAGCCATGCTGGACAGGTCCGTGTTCTTGACCCTCTTGATGGACTCCGGCGAGGGGCTGGGCCGGGACTTGAGGTACTGCTTGTAGGCGTTCTCCGAGACGTGGTGGATGCTGCTCAGGTCCAGGGAGTTCTCGTGGACGGCCACCAGCTGGGAGCCCTCGTCGTCCAGGATGCACTGGGGCACGCTGCCGAACACGCCATCCGCATCTGGAAAACGGGGAAATGAACGTCATTAGATGACCATCACTCATAATTCATATTGGAAGTAGATCATCCAAACTAAATAAGTGTCGGCACATTTAGTTACGCATTTTTTTTATCGTTACAACAAAACATTTGTACATTTCTTCAACGCCACTGTGTTTCCCTGGCCTCAGTCATTCACTTATAAAGGCAGAGCAGACCCGTTCAGAGCAGATCATACAGTTTAGACACGTTGTTCCCAGCAGCTCTTCGGGTCCTTTGACCACAGCAGTTTTGCACCGGGCACCTTCCTTCGGCGAAGACCTACCGGCCGTGTGCTGGGGTGTAGCCAGCTGTAGGGGTCTTCCCAGGAAGAGGTGGAGGTCGTAGACGAAGGGGACCTCGTCTGGACACACCAGGCTGTAGGACACGCCACTGCGGCCAGCACGCGCCACACGGCCTGGAGGGAGACCACACGGGGGACGGACGAGGGGACAAAACGTTTGTGATTATTAGATCCGAGGCGGCATCGGGCCAGGGTTAGTCTAGTGAATAGGGCCAGGGTTAGTCTAGTGAATAGGGCCAGGGTTAGTCTAGTGAATAGGGCCAGGGTTAGTCTAGTGAATACCCCAAAGGTTCTGGGTTAGACTTCCATGTCCGCAAAGTCTACCTTTAGGCATCGTTCATTAACGACGTGTATCTGATCTATCTCACTGCTCTTCAGTCGCTTTGGCTAAAACCGTCTGCTAAATGACTGAATAGTAATAGCAGTAAATAGCTCAAATAAATAAATCGACAAGCTACAAAACAGCCTCTTAAGCCTCGGATTAACATATTTGGACCGCTTTGAGTCGCTTACCGACTCTGTGCAAGAACAGCTTGGCCTTGGAGGGGAAGTTGTAGTTGATGACGTTGTCCAGCAGGGGGATGTCTATACCGCGGGCGGCCACGTCCGTCACGATCAGCACCATGGCCTTCCTGTGGACAAACTTCCCGATGTTGATCTTTCGGGCCGTCTGGTCCAGAGCGCTGTAGATGTAAGCACACTCCACGCCCTCCAACGTGAGGAGCTGCACGTGAAAAAGCGGGTTAGAAGAGAGAAATCTGCACGAAACCCCAACACCCACCTTCACATTTAGATAATTATCTAGTTATCTAGTATCTCATTCATGAATTAATTATTGGTAATTAATGAGCAGGTAGGGGTAGGCCACATGCACAATGAATCACACACACACACACACACACACACACACACACAGGAGGGGTCCTCACCTGTTTCAGGTACTCCACGTGGTGTTTGGTCGCTACGAACACCACCGTCTGCTCCTGCGGCTTGGCCACGTTCCTCAGCAGGTGGAGCAGGAGGGCCGGCTTGTCGTCCAGACGGACGTGGAAGAACGACAACTTAAAGGAGGAGAAGACGACAAAGAAAAGAAAAAGGATACAAAAAGCATTTAAGGACGGGAGAGAAGCTCTGACACCGGTCCAACGTGGACGACTTTCACCCGTTTGTCATCGGCTCGTTTTGGAGCGAGCGAGACAATATGATCCATACCTTGAGCTGCTCGCTGAGCTTCGTGTCCACATCCAAACGAATCAGCACTGGCTCCGTCAGACCTGGAAACAGACAGACAGACTCTGAGCTCCATGTATCTACATCATCATCATCATCATCATTATTATTATTATAAATAGCTGATTAGAAGAAATAACCTGTAATATGGAATGCATAACAAATCACCTGGAACCAGCTTACCGTTTTACAAACCAAACACAAACGACAATAAAAGGAACTAAAAACAGGTTCTACCCCTGCAGGAGCGTGGCGCTGGGTCTTACCGGCTCGGGCAAACTCCACCAGCAGCTTGGGCAGAGTGGCGGAGAACAGGAGGCTCTGCCTGTTGTCTGGAAGTCTCCTGATGATCTCCTGCAGCTGCTCGGCAAAACCCATCTCAAACAGCCTGGAGGAGGAGGAGCAGCAGGAGCAGGAGGAGTAGGAGGAGGAGAGGGCAGTGAGACACCCAGACCTCCAGACAGCAGACTACCATGGGTGGGAAGGAAGTAACTTACCGGTCGGCCTCGTCAAACACCACGTACTCCACGCTCTGCAGCTTCAGGTTCATCTGCTGGATGACGTGCATGAGGCGCCCGGGGGTGCCGATGATTCTGGAGAGAGGGGAGGTGTTGGGGGTCAAGAGATCAACTGAACAACATAATCATTTGTAGGGTCGTGTTCGCCGTGCTCTGCTGCTTCTGTGGGTACTCACATGTCTGGATTCTCGTGCAGAGCTGCAAACTGATCGTCCATGCTGAACAAAACAATTACGGGTAAAAACAATCATCCAATTGGCTCAACATTAACATTAAAACATTATCAGTAGACACAGGCAGCCTCCCCCTGAAAGGCATTGCTACTTTCAGAGTTCAGCGGCTTCTGATGCTCAGTTTTCTGATGACTGAAGAGAGAATGTGTATAGAATCTAACGCGTGACTCACCCGTCACCACCGAGGATCAGCGCTGTCTTCAGGCCGGTGAATCTCCCCAACTGTCAAACGAAAGAAAAGATTTGTCAATTAATAAAAAAGAATCAACACGTGCAAGTGTTTCCAATTGCTTGCCACCCTTAATTAAGATGTTGTTGTTGTTGTTGTTGTTGACACCGAGACATTAAAAGCACCACTATGGCCTACCTCGTTGGTGAACTTCATGGTCTGTAGCGCCAGCTCCCTGGTGGGGGTAAGGATCAGGGCCCGGGCCCCTGTTTGAGCCTGGGGCCCCTTCAGCTTCTCAAACATGGGGATCAAGAAGGCAGCACTCTTACCACTGCCGGTCCTGGCCATGGCCACTATGTCTTTACCATCCAATATGAGCGGGACAGTCTGCCACAACAGGAGAGGGACGGGATTCAGAATAACATCAAACTATATTATCTGAATAATATCCAATCGGTGCCTACTGTGGTGCAGAGATTATGATTGGCTGACCTTTCGTTGAATTGGAGTAGGGACTTTGTATCCCTTTTTCATGACCCCTTTATAAACTGGATAACTGAGACCTGGAACCAGACGGAAGGCAGTCACACACACACACACACACACACACACACACACACACACACAGGTACAAACTGTGAGACAGCTTCACCACACAGTTCACGTCTTGGCGGGTTAAAGCATTTTTCGTGGGAGCTTGACAACACAACCCTGTGGACATAAAAGCATAACCTGATCTCATGGAAGACCTTCATCTTGTGTATCTCACCCATGGACTGGAAGCCTCCGGACTTCTTCTTCTTCTTGTTCTGGCACCTGACCAGCTGCCTGGTGTCGGGCTCCACGTCCGACGTGCAGTCTGTGGCGGATGGGAAACTAGGCAACTTTCTGCATGACTGGGAGAACATAAAAACAACATTCAACTTTTTATCATCAAACACACATGCGAAGTACATGTACATGTCATCGCTTGTATTCGTGTCGTTTTATTCTTTAAGCATTGTCACATATACTACTACTACTACTACTACTACTACTACTACTAGCTGTGTAAACTTTCTGAGTTGGGAGTACAGCTCCAGAGTTAACCTTGATGAACACTTTAAACCTGAACAAGGGAACCGATTGTCACCAAACAATGAAGCCGGTGTGATACATGACACTTAATTGTGAGTTTATCAACAGATCAGTGTGCAACAGTGTCCTTACGGTGTCCCCCTCATCGCCACGGTCGTCGGTAACAAGCTCGAAGTCCCCCCCGCTGTCCGAGTCGGCCTCGGGGTCCCTCTTGCCATTACGTCCTTTTCTCTTCGTAAACTTCTTCTTTCTTTGTGCCATGTTTCCTTCGATCGGATTGTATTGTATTGTATTATAAATAGGTCTGTGTTCAATTATACAACGACACTGTGATAACACATCGGTAACACCATGTAGTAAACACGTGTGACTCTACGCTTCCTTTCCGCCTGCTCGTTTTAGAGGGCGACCACTAGACGCCCCCTAGTGGTTCGGAGGGTGAAGTGCAGGACAGTTGGTGTCGATGGGATAATACAAAATGATCTGTCTATCGTCTGTCTGTCTGTCTGTCTGTCTGTCTGGAACTGTGAGAAACCCTCTTGTAACATAGCCTAGCGGGATCCAAGTGGGACTTCAGTGTTTAACCACAACTTGTATTTCAATTATACATGTTCCTTACATAAACAAAGTTGCAGTATAAAATATAAATGGTGCTTTCCGCAGCGTTTTTGTTGTTGCAAGAATGAGGTCGTGGTCAGGACACTTAAAACTCAAAACAAAAGCACCGATTGGCTGACAGTTGATTTGTCGATTGTGACCACTATAGCTGTCTCCTTTGTTGTCTACGTTTTCTAAGGTTATTGCATGTCATGTTATTCCCTTCTCCGAGATCAGTGAATGATGACTCATTTATGTTTTTTAATGCCAGTTGTGCCTTCGGAACATACACTGTAGCTGTTTGCATTCAATCTGGACGTGGATGAATGGTTGTACCAGTGTATCAAGTGTCCAACATGTGGTTCTATAATGTGGTTGCCTGAACACAGCCTTCATAGACTTCAAAGGTTCCCCTGGAATCTCACATGTATGTTTTCCATCAGAAGCCGGCGACGATGCAGATCACAACCATGTTGGACTTGGTCCTCGCGACCTCATACGCTGGTGATTGTGTTCATCGCTGACAGACAGATCAGATAACGTAAATATACAGTCATCGTGTGTTCACAGCAAAACCCCTCCCAATCCGAAAACCATTTGACTGTGCTTAAATATACACTTTACATTTACATTTAATAACTTTTACACACACAAAAAAAAGCGTTAAAAGTCAATCAATATTATTTGGTTGAAACACATTTCACTTCCCCTCACAAGAAATGACCAGAACAGATTTGCAGCTAAACCAGTGGAGAGAGTTGAGACACTAATATGACAGCTGAGGCATGTTCTTCCTTCCTTGGGCCGTTTGAAGTCTGTGGGCTCATGTGCAGTAAATAAGTAAACACCATGGCAACGGGCCCCAAGCTAATTCCATTCATACCACACCACAATGGACGTAATGCCCTCGACGTGTAGCCACAGAGCGGAGCCCGGAAACGAGGTTACTGACAGACCTGTACATGCATACCTGTCGGATACGATGTTGTTATTGGTGGACATTTAAGCTGTGATCCTTGATGTGTGATGTGTGTGTGTGTGTGTGTGTGTGTGTGTGTGTGTGTGTTGCCTTTCCCAGGACTTGTGTGTTAAGCTATACTGTGCATGTGTTATATCACAGACAAGACATCCCTAACATGCAACATGTTTTTACTATGTTCTTGGAAGCTTGTTTATCTTCACCACATGTATCTCTCTCTCTCTCTCTCTCTCTCTCTCTCTCTCTCTGTCTCTCTCTATTTTGCTCTACTCTATTTTATTCTATTCTATCGATGACAGACGGAGACAGGCTAAGCTGCATCCTGTGCCAAAGTTTGGTGGGGACTTGCAAGTAAAATATAGGAACATTTAGAAGATCTGTGATTGATTTTTGCTTTTTAGATTTAACACATTTGTCATTCTCCGCTCATTACGACCCGAGAACCTCTCGCAAGCATCTGGCTGTGGTGGTGAAATGAGTCCCGCTGACAGACAATAGGGTTTGCGTGAGTAAAAGAGCCGTGGCTGGCCCACTGAGCAGTGGTTTTGAGTATGAAGCCGGGCCACTGAATGAAAGCCATTAAGGAAGCAGATGTCAACATGTCTCTTCATAGCGACGTTTTCCAGTCAGCATTCGGGAACAGATGTTCACTTCCAAGTCTGCCGGCACATTGTGTGTACATCGGTTGGCGAGGCCAAGTCTTCAAATGGGACTAACAAGTTAATATTCTACCGTTCTACTGCAGGTTTGTCGCCACTCAGTCAACCTTGCAAACAATGCTTTTAATTAGTATTTACAAATAATGTGCTGCAGTACTTTCAGTTCATTATGTTTTTGGCATGTCTTTTCTATTCTCAGTTTATAATCATAATAATCATAATAATAATAATAATCATATAGTCTAAAGCCCTAATGATAGACTGAGATAATGAGAGTCAACATACATGACATTAGCACAGAGGTGAGGCGTGTCATGATGAAAGGTTGAAACCAGGTCAGCCTGGAGGCAGAAAACACGCCTCCCAGTTAACACACGACACAAACACAGTCCCAGAGCGACACGTCTTCCGTTGCAGTACGAGGACACGAGGACCTTCCTGCACAGACTTGACAAATGAGATTCTGAAAACCTTTTGGCCTGGCGCTGCACGGTGAACGATGGCACCTCTAGTGGTGGCTGCAGATGGTCAGAGAGCCGCAGGTTCGACCCCCCCCTCCTGGGCACAAGAGGCAGAGCATCCATGCAACAATGGCATCTGGCCTCTGATTGGATAGATGCCTCTCAGTCTGCCGTGGGCCGACGGGATGCTGCTTGTATGCTTGACGAAACATGCTTCACTGGTCTGCTGGATGTCCCCCATCATGTGGAGGATTATGTGAGCATCAAGTTTTGTTAAGGCTCTATTTTTGCATGGTGTTTTTTGGCAGTTCATGATATAATACCTATATATCTTCTATATATATATATATATCTTCTATTTTTCTCTTAAATATCTTTACCTTATATATCTTTTATCCTAGTAAATGACCACCATTTGCTGTTGTTGCAGCTAGCAGCTAACTGTAAATCCGCCATAATAAAAATGAGCACTAAAGTTAAAGCGTAGAAGTGCTTACATCCCCACATGGGAAGTTAAGCCTTTTGATAAAACGCCTCATTTTGCAGTTTAAGGAGAATCCACCCGGCTTTGCCTCTCTTCACTGTCAAACTGCGGAGTCGTACGTACGTCCGGTCAAACTTTCAATTACTTAATTCAGGGTGCTAAAAGGCAGTTTGCCTCCGAAAAGACCTCCAGTGGTTTTAATCTTACAGCTCTAGCACCAGCATTAAGGCGATAATCATGTCACATGCCAGCCCCTACATGCTTTTGACTTAGCATGTAGCCTCCACGAGTCGGCTCCTTGCCTGTGTAGTAGACTACTAGCAAACAGTGGTCAATCCAGACAGGATTACTGGTCTTTATCACCCACTGTGGACGCCCGCT
>OMNO01052098.1:2042-12822 GCA_900303215.1 Trachyrincus scabrus
GCGCTCGAAGACGGTTGTAATCGCGGCTAAGCAGAAAAAATAATAATAGAAAAAAACATGTCCGAAAACAATCAGCCAACCGACGACGGATTAAATGTCAAGTTGGTCCGCAGAGTCTTTTATCACAGTTACGGCCTCAAAGGGCTTTGAGGAGAACACCTTCGTCTCCTGTTTTCCTTTTTCTTTTCTTTTTTCGCTCTACTAATAATAAAAAAAGGAACGACACCCTGTCCTGAATGAAGACGGCCGTCTGTATGTCATACGGTGACAGGGAGGGAAAGAAAAAGATAGCAGCCATTTGTTTGGTAACGAAAGGAAGTGAAGCCTCTGTGATTACGGAGGGGCACCGTGCGGTCAACCCATAGAGAGGTCGGACAGGGCAGACGAGAGTGATTCCGGGTTCAATCCCCAACGTCTGTAACCAAACTGTGGGCACCCATGAGCACCGTCCAGATCCCTTACCTGCCCCTTAAGGAACTGTATCTATATTCACTGGGAGGTCCTGAAGGAAGCCCCAGTATGCCGGAACACCAGGCATCTGCCCATAGGGACGCCCACCTCTACCCCCGCCAATCCGGTTCCAGAAGATATATCATGGGGTTTCCCAAAGTTACCCTGTGACTAACTATATGTACCTCTCTGCTGCATCGCAGAGCACATTGAACAGAACAGGCATGGAGCAGAGTGGTTCTGCTCACTCAGACGTAAACACAAGTGGGACACCCAACAAGGGCACTTTTTACAACAGATGGGACCCAGGGTATGTGCTCACAGCTTGGGTGAAAACCTGTGCTGAGGATCCCATGCGAAGCGGTTCCTGTCCAACAGCGAGGATAAATGGAGTCGACTCGAGATGGATTAGCCAATAGATATACTGTAGATACACAATTATTACCCAGGAGGCACCTATGCGAACTGAACGTGGATGTCGTCAAAGAATCAGAGCAGCAAAACAGCCAAATCCAAAAATGATCTGCTGACATTGTTACAGGTCCTGGTCTGTGAATTCTCATTAACACATGAGGGTTCCTGAAATAACCAGGAAATTGATGAGACAAAGATCCATAGGCCATCTGTCTGACAGCCTTCTCCAACTACTGAAAAGTTTTGAGTTTGGTGTGCGCTAATAGTGCAGAGCAAAGCTATGCCACAGCATGGGTTGCTTAGCTTGCTTCTGTGTGGAAGTTCAGAATAGAACATGCGAGGGTATGGGAATTAAAAAGCATATGGCATTGATGTTTTTTCAGATAATTCCATATGTAAAACAACTATAGTATTTTCAACATATAAGAAGATATTCGCCTTAAATGTCGTATAGTGCTCTCTTTAAAGGAGGACCGTACGATTCTCTAGTGTAGCTGACCTATGACCTATGTAAACCATAGGTCAGTTAGGCAAAAATTGCTATTTGGATATTTAGTTATGATGTTTTCGTTAAAATGTTACCCCTGCAAAAGGTCTAGCTAGCACATATAAAAAATGGATCATGCTGGTCATTCAGTGTTAGTATAGCAGTCTAAATCTCTTTAATTATTCATGGACCTGTTTTTGTCTGAGAGACATCACCATAGGATTTTTTTTGGAACGCATGGAGTTGGTTTTGTGGAGGAACAGGGTTGTAATTACAGCTCGCCCGAAGACCTCCCTAATGCACTCCATTGAATGATGTGGGTTTTAAAGCTTTCTTAATTAGCTAATTTACAGGAACCGTTACATTGGCTCGTCATTGAAGAGAATGTGAATGATAGGAGATTAAGGTGCACATTTCTGCTGAGGATGTGTAAGACCCCGAGAGAGCTTGACTATACATCGCCTTTGGAAAGACAGTAGGCTTATAACTCTCAACTATACCTTAAAAAACTGAAAATCAATCAAAATATATTTATATCATAGAGATTTCTTTAATATATATTTTTTGAATATTTTATAATTGTTCTGTTATATTCATAATCATATTGTACATGTATGAAGAAATGAAACTCCCTTTAATGTCTCTGATGAAATATGCTAATGGATTTCCGATTGAACTTGGTGATCATGAAACTTGTTATGGGTGGTCAGCCAGCGCAGGTACAACAAGTCTATAAAGTTTAAATTAAGTGTAAACCGCTCTCTAAAATAATGTAGGTAGAATTCAGCTATCAAGGTAATTGTGCTGGTTCAGCACCAGCTTACCTTACAGCAGAACCCTGCTGCTGTTTAAGCTAACCACGGGGAATAACACAGAATTGAAATATTGACCACACATCGTACAGAGTAATATTCCGCGCTGATCCACACCCATAAATAAATAATGCACACTTGATGTTTCTCAGACTCGAGTGGAAAATAGTGGAGAAAAATAAGCCGGTGCTTCTTCCCCGGTTCTGCTCCATAGGCAAAGCCTCTGCGTCAATCAGAGCGTGTGGAACCGGACGGCCGAACCAACGATAGATCATATTGAACCCCGTGCTGGGATGGTTCGAAAGATCTCCTCGGGAAGTCACTTACAACTGGAGAGAAAGAAAACGAACCTCAGATGACTTAGATTAGGACATTTTGATTATTTAAGATAGCCATGAACAACCAATTTGCATTCCAGTTGGCCCAGCAGTACTGAAACGTTTCCCGATGACTCATTGGCACACAAAAAAATAAAAAGCTGTCTCTCTCTCTCCTAGTTGTGCGAGGCAGGGGTTAGGATTGAAACTAACAAAAGTAGGCGCCCACTAGTTTCACCCACATAAAGATTCATCCTAGTCGAATCCCAAAAACATTGTTCCCGGGGAAAGAGACTGCAGATAAATACATTTAGAGGTTGCATATCCTGCGTGTAAACCCAACAACCCACCATCCTCAAGGTCCTGGCGGTCACGCAACCAATCGGTTTTACGGTGTGTAAGCAAGGGAAACTTACGCTTGTTCATTACATAGAATGTAGTTTGGCTTTTAATAAAGTGTCTTCTGAAATCTCACTTATCTTGTTTCCCAATAAGCCCTGCTAACGGCTCAAGGATGTTTCGAATCGTGAGAGACAGCTTGAATATGCCGTCAGCGGTGATCCTGGAGGTTGTGTTTATTCCGGAGCAGAGCTTCAAGGCCCTGAGCTCTGACGCTGTTTCCCCTCCTCTCTAAACTCTGTAGCAGTTAGTTTGTGGCGTCCATTTTTCCTTCTTTTTTGTTGTTGTTGTTGCTGCTGCTGTAAATATGTGTTCACATGTTACCATATGTCGATGCACGACCAGTCATATTAGAGGTCATAGCTCAGATTAATAGGTCAGGTTAATTCATGTTCCCTCCAAGCAGCGCTTGGACACCTTGGGGCTGATATAATTTAATATCTAATTTTTAATAATACAAAAAAAAAAAACACCGGCCCATAAAGCAGGGGCAGCGGCCCATTGGTTCATTTTCTAAACAAACACTGGGCTGGCCCAATCACATCTCTCTTACTAGGCCCCGCCCGTCCCCCTCTGTCCTCTCTGTGTCTCGTGTCAGATGACGAGCAGTGTTAACAACTTGGCAGTCAGTATGCCTAGGTGTGGCCCGTATGGTAAGCAGGCAGTCAGTATGCCTAGGTGTGGCCCGTGTGGTAAGCAGGCAGTCAGTATGCCTAGGTGTGGCCCGTATGGTAAGCAGGCAGTCAGTATGCCTAGGTGTGGCCCGTGTGGTAAGCAGGCAGTCAGTATGCCTAGGTGTGAGGGGTTTGGTAAGCAGGCAGGAAGCAGTTCAGTTGTAGTGAGTTTCCATGGCTGCGTTGACGCTCTTACTCTGAAACTTTCTCTGGATTGCCACTTTTCGAAGCGGAAATGGAAAGTGGTGCACTATTAGTATAAGCGACTCTCTATAATACATACACCGTGTAGAATAACATTTTCTTCTCTTTTATGATTCTTCTCTGATATGGAAATTTGAGCTTCTCTCTCACTCTTTCTCCCCGGCTCACACATTTAAATAGTTTGTTTGATCTTCTCCTGCAACTTTCCTTTGTAACCTTTTTACTTCAAATAAACAATGTCCCTGTAGTGAGTTTGCGATTATTTGGCTAAAGATTTATCCATCTACCTTTTATATGGCTTAAGGTGATCTGATCTCTCCGTCGCTTGATACAACAACTAAGCGCTATGCAAATGCGTAAGCGATTCGGCATTGTTTTTTCGTAGCTAGCGTAGTTCCCCAATGCAGTCACAACCTCGGCTGACTATTCTAATTAACTAGCTAACGTTATTTTGTCAGCGTCGCGTTCGCTAGGCCCACGTTGCTGTGAGTGAACCTAGGTCCATCTCTTATCATCATAATATTATTAAAATGACCAGGGAGTCAGTCAAGAGCCAGTGAGCACATGGGTCCACTCAGCTTTGTAGTGGTTTGGGGGGAATAGTACATTAGGTATGCATATTTAAGGGAACCGCAACGATGGTGTACTGCTGGGTGGCGTCCGACCGATTGCGGTGTGGCCGTCTGCACACTAAAATGCGATACTGCCGATACTCCGCCATCTTGAGAGGATTCAAGAGAGTTGTAGTACTGTAAAACCCTAAACCAACGTAAATATAGCGTAATGAAAACCCCACGTCTTGCATGACAAACGCTGTGGCCTATTCAAGCTCCATAATGACAAATCATTTCAGGATTAATTACGAAACAATGACCAAAGAAACATTACTACTAACATAGTAACTAACATTCCAATGCTCCTATGCTTCCAAAATGGAGGCGGTCATTGTTGCAATGTGCAAGCCCTATAAACTTGTTTTTTTTTACAAACTCAGGCTTTTAAAAAGCATTCGTTATTAGAAGACTGCTGGCTTCTAATAAAGTACCCAAGCATTGCAATTTAGAGGCAGCACACAGATTCAAAGGTAAGAACAAGCATAAAATGTGTTTTTTGTATTATTGTAATATTATAGTCTGAGAAGGAAAGTGGAGAAGCTCTTCTGCAGCTGTTCTGAATATGTATGCGATATATTGAGGGGAAGGATCATTGAAATACACACAGAGACTGAACTCAACCCAAGAACTCAAGTTAATAAAGTATGTTGTTGTCAAAATATGAATATGAGAAATCTGAGAATGAAATTAAATAGTATTATATTCTGCAGGCTGGATTGGATTTACTTTTTTTGTTCGTGTTTCACAATCTCTAGCAGCTGTCTACTGATAAATGGCAATGGTAAATAAAAAACAAACTATTAATTAAACGGAATGAGGTGTGACAATTGTGAGAATAAGTGTGGTCAGGCATTATCTTGAATTGCTTGTACTATTACTACCTAATACATATCTATATTATATAATAACCAATATACAAACCAGCTATCTTGCAAAGTCCAAATGTGTAAGTGTGTATCATATATCTGAGGTATATATTTAAATGTATTAAAGTTGTGCATGATAGTTGAATTAATCCAAAGCTTTGAGTACAGAAAAAGAAAACAGAAGAGGAAATAATTACAGATAGCCTTGCCCTATGTCATTACGCAATGAGGTAGTAATCATTAGCAATTATTTTAAGGTGCATTTGCTGTCATTAATCTGGCTTCCCTTTTATGTACGGTAATTATGAATATACCTCTTTGCCAAATAGACCTTATTCACACACCTGCCTCATGGCCACAGAAGATTATGTTTGGTTGCTGTTGTTGTATTAATATTTTATTGTATATCGTTATTATACTGCTGCAAGAGTGTGTAATAGCTTGGTGTGTTTGCCAAGGCTGGAACATCCATATTTACCATCTAAATTGTGCCAGTATATATTAAAAAAAAACACATTGGCTTAAGAAAAGCCAATTTTTTAAATTTTCTGATGTTTTTCCATTTCCTGTAAGATTCTTGTTATTTGGAAATCTCGATCCTGTTCATTACTTTGTCTTAGGTGTTTATTTCTCTGTCTCAGAGATACAAAGGGCCATCCAGTCATGGTATACCACAAAGAAACAAAGAGAAAGGAAACACAAGAGTACCCCATATTTAAACATAACATTTAAACACTGTTTCATTCACTAATTCATGTTTTGCCCCTCCCCTCACCCTACCCCCGTTATAAGTATCTAAGCTGGATGAATAATGCATTCATAGTCATAGTTGCTCAAGACATGCTCAAATATATATTTTCCTCGGCACGGGCTCATCACTGTTCTCATGACACATCGTTTTAGCAGTGTCCCGGGATTCCTTGAAGGCATCTCAATGCGCGCATTAACATTTGAACTCTTCGGGCCACGGAATGACTCTGTTCAGAATGAACTCATCAAGGCTTTGCGCTGTGTGGACCCCCCGCTAACTCGCAGAGTGCTTCCACCGCTTCTGCTGTGTCCTCGCGTGCTTGTCAGAGTACCACGGCAGAGGTGAGAGTGCCAGTAGCGGACCATTATCTAAGAAAGTTGTACGGTAAAGAAGGGAGTTTTTCGACTGTCGAAACCTGTGTTTTGGACAGGTACAGAAACCCCCATACGTTGTCCACATACTTTGTCCAATACGAACGGACAGCGGAATGAAATTTTCTTTGCCTTTGTTGTCCAATAGTTGTAGTTCTAGTTCTATACTGACTCCCCATCGTCAGACACAGGCCTACGCCCACACAATGGAAGAGTGGAGGCCGTGATCGACCCCGGAACGTCAACAGTAAACATCGCCTTTAATGGCTGCTGAAGCAGCTCAGCCGGCTCAATTCCAACACTGCTCCGTTTTCACGTGCTCGTCCGCTAAACCCCATACGGCTCGTCTCCTCCGAGGTATAGTGAATGAGCAAAAGGAACCAGATTTAGAAAGCAGCCGGGTACAGCTGAATTCACCCGCATGCGGTGGGGAAGTACCATTCAGCACTCCATTGATCATGAGCCATCTGTGGTGGGAAAACATGGCAATCATGTCATCAAGGACCAGGCTGATGTAATTTTAATGTATTGCGAAAGAACACCAAAGTATTGTAGTTCATTTCAGGGGCTCCAGATTGTCTACTGATTTCGTTATTCTTTTGGGAAACGCCAAAAGAACTATAGACCCTTCTACAACTGTACAGCACTGTTCCATCCTTCAGATATGTAACAACGCAAGCAAGACAAATACTACAGGGCAAAAGTGTCAAATTGAATTGCATCAATGCAACGAAAATAAACCCACGGACCGAAACATTGAATCATCCACAATATCGCTTTTATAATAAAACAGCCACAAACGGACAGACACGCACATAACTCCTGTTTTATTCCTTTACCTTTCTTCACAGAGGCACCAATGCACCAAGTGTAATATGTTGAAGTAAGTAATTAAGCACCCCTACCACAGCAACACGGAGGACCAAAATCACCGTGCAGTAACCAATTCTGCTCCCAAGCAGCAGCCGTCTTCAAAGATAGCCTACATGCTGCAGCAGAGGATTAACGACGTCTAGTCATTTATTCATTGTTTGTTTCTCTTTTTCTTACCAAGAAATCTATTTTTCAAACCGCCGCCTTGCCGGGGATAATTCAAGGTAATGCATAAGCCATTGTTATATAGCATATTTGAACAATTAAAGAATTACAATTAGGTGAAATTGAGATGTCGATGATTGGCGTTCGCTGTTGCTGTGGGCAACCGTGGGCAGCAATACGACCCGGTCTTTGAAAACGTGAAGGCCTCAATAATATTTCACTTGAGATATACAAGATGGCTGTCTCTTTTATTCCGCGTTGGTGTTGAGTTTGGAAAGTAGGTTGTGCCGAGCCCCGAGGACAGGTGTCGGTAGCAAAAAATAAAATCACTTCACAAAATGTCTTAGGGGAGGCACCTAATGTTTTGATTCATCTTCACCATGTCGGCTACACCAACCGTTTCCCCCATGTAGCCCAATATGCAAATAACAGCAGTAACAGTAATTGCTAGATGGATCAAGATACAATAATTTTATTAGTTACTAAAAAACGTTTTTACCACAGCCTCCTTTCAATAAGACCTATTACGTTCATATTCAGCCCGTTAACCAAAGACAAGTTCAACAGAAGACTTTCACTTTCACTGTCCCACGTGTGTTCAGCTTAGTGGCCAGCCGCGGTACTGCAAGCACAGACCGCAAAGCCCCTGGTCACCATGGAGATGCAGCATAAAAACACACACACACAACTCATGGCGACTTCCGTCTCCTCTAGTCTTTCTAGCTCAGCATGGAAACAAAACAGGCGGTGGTTTGTGCACAATACATACATATAATACCGGACACTGTTTTGATTTGTTGTTTGTCATTGTTCATGTATTGCAAATTTATGAAATGCACTCTAACTCTAACTCTAACTAACTATTGGCATAATTATAGCCATTTTTGTATTCTATAAAATGCATACTTTCCAGTTGGTTGGTTGTATGTTGCGTTACAGCTTTGTTCTCGAGTTAGACACCGTGTAGGCCTGCCGACTTGCTGTCAATAACGTAAATGGCTCAACGCCTACATACTGTGCTTTTCTATACCGCTGTTGTAAGCTGTTCCCGCATACACATGTACCAATAGAAGAAAGGGTCGGTGAAAAAACAATGGCGTTGTAATGTAAAGCGTTACTGTCGACGGCCACTCTGGAGAAAAAACAGAAATCAATGCGAAAATCCGATTTGCTGAGAGCACATCCAAGCGTGCAATTATGTCAGTAAATCCCCATCTCGAGACTTGCTTGAGTGACAGTGGTGATGTGGAACAATTGTACTTCATCCACTCGCTGGTTTAAAAATACAAATAAAGGAAGACATTCATATGTCCCTATGTTTTTTAAAAACACGTTCTTTATTTTTTTCCACAAATGAGCCATCTGATCACAAACACGCAGCTAAAAATACACATTGGAACGCTCCCGAGATGTCTGAGAATACATCAACGTCCAATTATATGAACCACATTGTGAAAACCTCTATCGGCGAGTAGGAGTACAGATCCATGTCGTTGGATTCCCAGAAACACGTGTCTCTCTCTCACACTCTCAACTGTGATCAACTCAACGGTAAACGACCAGGGGAACCAACTAACAGATCTCGTGCTTCTAAGCCTCTGTAGATTTGTTATGAAACACACACACACACACACAAAAACACACCGCATAAACACACCTGGGGCTCTGAAACTTTTTCCTAATGCTTGAGCTAAGGCTTGATCACGTCGAGCACGAGGAAAGGAGGAAATGTGCAATCGGGACAGCTGATCAGCCGGCATATGTAAACATGAGAGCTTGTCCTGAATGGTAGAATGTTTAATGATGTAGGGGGGAGTGGCTAAAACACTTCCTGATGCATCCTCGGTCCCCGAGACAACTCAGTGGCCGGTTAAGCTTCTTGTCTAGCGGCAACAGAAAGTGGAACAGCGGCTAAAATGGCAATCGAGGAGATTTAGTCGAATCGCTATAGGTGGACTATTGGAATCCAGCCTAGGCTTGTGCTGGTGGTGCACTCACACTATTGAAGAACACAGACACTGATGGCTGTCCCAAATACATCGTTTGGAAAGCAGCTCAGTGTATCTCGTGCAAATGGCCTTGCATCTATAATTTGTGAGTCGTTTGAATGACATAGTAAGTCATTCTGGCAAGATAGTATGTTGTAATACCCCCCCAAAAAACGTATGCAAGCGAGAACCAAATCACCAATAGAACCGTGTGCAGTATAGATTAGGTTGGATCAACTGTATTTCTCACTGTGCTTCTGTGATGTGATTCAAATGCATGGTGTGCAATAATACATCTTTGCATTTCATGTTTGAACATGTAATACATGTTGTACTAATATCTGTTGCAAACATTATTATATACTACAACTGGAAATATGTTTGTGTGTTTTATGTGGTGTTCTGTTTCCTGATTCCACATAAAACACACAAACATATTTCCAGTTGTAGCATATAATAATGTTTGCAACAGATATTAGTACAACATGTATTACACGTTCAAACATGAAATGCAAAGATGTATTATTGCACGCCGTGCATTTGAATCACATCACAGGGGCACAGTGAGAGTTGTAGCTCGTGTTCTGGCTCTGGAGATAGAGAGGCGGTGGAGTTATATTAGTAGAGGTATATTGAATGACATAAGGTCAAATTCAATTTGGATTGGATTTTAAAATGGCTTCACGACTGCATGCATTCAATATGCTTGATAACATGGAATTAAAAGACTTGTTTTGCGACTTGTTTTGTTGTTTTTTTAGGCTGTATAAATTGGTGTCCTCGCAGATTTCTCAATTGTATCATCACATTAAAAAGCTGATGCGTTGGCCAGCCAGGCAATGATTCCACGACCACCTCGCTCACCTTCATTTCAGTGTAAAAATGATCATTTTACATCCGCAGTGCAGTTGAAATTAAGGTGAGGAATGGGAAGAATCATTATGGAATAATGCAGTCTCTAATTGATTTTGTGCCAGAGGTGAACTTGTTTACTTACAAGAAGAGCATGAATATTGTGTTGAGCTGAGTGGACCCCTTTGACAGTCCCCAAACTCACAGGATTAATATGAGTGTGCGTGTGTGCATGCGCATGTGTCTCTGTGTGTGTGTGTGTGTGTGTGTGTGTGTGTGTGTGTGTGTGTGTGTGTGTGGGTATGTGTATGTGTGTGTGTCTCTCTCTGCGTGGATGTGTGTGTGTGTCTCTGTGTGTGGATGTCTCTGTGTGTGTGTGTGTGTGTCTCTCTCTGCATGGATGTGTGTGTCTCTGGGTAGGGGGTAACAGGGGCTAACAGGTGGTTCAAACAGCTGACTGGCGGGGCAGCTGAAGATGCTTGCTGCTGAGAGACGCGGCAGAACTATAAACCACTTCATGACCACGTCCTTCACCCCGTCACC